>OY856187.1:348134636-348290723 GCA_963693315.1 Diogma glabrata
TTAGGGTCAGATAGGTAAATTAGAGGTTTATGGTCAGTGAATAGAGTAAATTCAAAACCTTAAAGGAGATACCTAAAATGCTTAATACCGAAATACGCTGCGAGAAGTTTTCGATCATATGCGCTATATTTAATTTGTGTATCATTAAAACGTACTGAAAAGAAACTGAGATGTTGCCAGGTTTCTTCAACAAATTGCTGCACTACAGCTCCAATTTACTTTGAAAAAATTCTTCGAAGAGAATGTATATTTATTGTTATTTGAATGTATATTTACTTTATACGAAAGAAAATGTTGCTGTACATTAAACTGGTTAATAGTTTTAAATTCACTAGATTTGAAAATTGAAAATTTTGAATTATATATTAGAGATTTTTCGAGCACTTAAACTCAAGTAATTAAGTATTTTGAATTTTTTTCAATTCGAATTCATCATTTTTTCTAACTACTTTAAGTGGAATTTTTCTCATTAGGTACTTCTGTTTTTTGTAATTCAATCAAAGCCAATTCTAGTGTATTTATGCTCGTATGGTAATTAGACTAAATACACTAGAATTGGCTTTGATTGAATTACAAAAAACAGAAATACCTAATGAGAAAAATTTAACTTAAGGTAGTTAAAAATAATGATGAAATTTCAACTTTGAAATACCATCGCCTCGGTAGGTTAATTGGATAGTGTGTCTGCCAAAACGGATTCGAACCATGACACTGATGAGGATATTTCGAATTCCAATCCGAAACATGTATAAGAGAAAAATGGAGTTTTTCTCTAAGAAAAATCCAAAAATATACTTTCGAATTGAAAAAAATTCAAAATACTTAATTACTTGAGTTTAATTAAGTGCTCAAAAAATCTCTAATATATAATTCAAAATTTTGGTATTACGACCACCTGTTCATTTCAATCCAACGGTTGTAGGATTTATAAAAATATTCAACAACCATCTGTATTGTTTTGTTTTTTTTTTATGACGCTATTACTTTTAATGTTGATCATTGACATTGTTGCCACGATTAATTTATATTATTGATATTGTTCAACAATCGCCTGTGGCATTGGCGCAACTAGTTTCTTATATTGAATAATTAATTACTTATGATGCCTGTACATTCGAGCAACTACTGCATTATATTGAATTATTGTTTCGGTGCATAAATCGCATGTACCTTGGTGCAACTGGTGTTATTATAAGTATGCTATAGGGAATTACTCAGTATGATTAGTTAGGGAAGGAAGAGGGTGAGGAGTGAGATTAAACATGAACTAATGGAATGAGGAAATTTTTCAATTTTTGATTTAACATGTAATGAATATATATTAAAGTTGTGTGTGCGATGGTAGTGGTTTCTCCTTCTTTAGGAGTCGTCGAATTTCATGGCCCTTACTTATTTAAATCCATTCTCTGGTTAACATTGTTTGCATCCAATTCTGCATTTGTACTGGGCTAGGAAAAATACTTTCTCGGAACCGCAAGATTGAAGCTACTTAGTCGGAATTAAGCCTCGCAAGGCACGTTGTTCCCCTAATAAAAAATTATGTAAAATGCCTAAATTAATAAAAACTGATTCCACCATGCGTATGGGTCTGTGGCGATTGACTCCAACACATATCAATTTAATTCTATTAAATAATTAACCTAAACAAATTCCGAAAAAGAAATAAAAAGAATGTCGCCACCAACATAACATTTGCTGGGTAATAGTAATAATAAAAAATGTAATAGTTTAGTTTTGTACCGGTAGTGCAATATCAAAAATGTATTAGTTTTTTTTAATCGAATTGTCAAACGTTTTTGTTATATAGATATTGAAATAGTTTTTTTTTATAACACGCCATTGTTACTAATTTCTTTGTATTCTTTTTACAACGCCAGATTTATAATTGCATAAAAACAAACATTGGTAAATAAGAAATTGTTGGTTTCAATTTAAAAATATGGAGGGCTGAAATCTCACAGCTCTGAGATATCAAGACTTCGGTCTGGGTTAAGGATTTTGATATAGTTTTCAGCAAAAAACTTTTATGAGGACATGGTTTTTAGTTTTGGGCAGCAATGTATATCAAACATTTGTTTTTCACAACTATTTGTTTTTTATCTCTGTTTAGAAATTTATTACAAAACTAACACGAAACATCAATACGTTGCCGGAAAATTATAATCAAAATTCCAAAAATATTGCTAAATTAAATAAAATCAAACTTTTTTTAAAATTCCAAAAATATTCCAAAAATTAGAATAAAATCAAATATTTAAACATTTTCTAAATTCCAGTAATAATCCAAAAATTCTTAAAAATTCACTTTTTTTTTTTTTTTTTTTTAATAAAATGTGTTGTGTAATAGGGTTTAGAATATGTGTCACAACAACACATAAATACCTTTTAAGACCTAGGTCTAGACCTGGGTCCCACAACAACTGGCGTTCTGAGGTGCAGATTAACGCTTTTTTTAAACATCTGTGGGTTGTAGCCAACTGAGACTAAGTGTTCCGGCAAACTATTCCATTTGTACGCAGTTCGGACAAAGAAGTCTCTCTGCGATCTGCCAGTATGACAGCGCGGGATCTTTACCGTTTCACTGGTTGCGGCAGCCGATTGCCGAGTGGAACGGGGGTAAGAATAAGTTTGAGGCATGATGCCGCTGATTTCATCTGAGCACTGCTGATGACGATATTTGTAAAAAACAACGAGGTCAGCAACAGTGCGACGATGTTGTAGGGAATCAAGTTTTGATGTCAAAGTTCGATCACCTACAATTCGTATAGCTCGCTTTTGAACAGAGTCCAAGAGGGCCAAGATGGAAACAGAGGCAGCACCCCAAACTTGACAGCAGTACTCCATACAAGGACGAATATAGGACTTATAAACATGGAGCAATTGGTATGGAGTGAAAAATTTTTTGCATCTATTTAGGAGGCCGAGTTTTTTAGACGCGCTTTTTGCCATCGCCATTACATGATCGTTCCAGAGTAGGTCATTTGAAACTGTGACACCCAATAAACGAATGTTTTTACATTCACCTATTGGTTCATCACACATACTAAATAAAATATCTTTGGGGAACTCGGTCTTTAATCTGGAAACAATCAACAGCTGTGTTTTGGTGGAGTTGAAATTGACAAGGTTTTGGTCACCCCAGTCGGCAACTTTATTCAGGTCTTTGTTCACGTTTATGGCAGCGTCTCTCCGGGCAGGATTAATTCGTTCGTGTATTTTACCTTTTGAAGGAAGGGGCTCGAACGACTTGTGCAGAGTACTATCATCTGCAAAACTATTTATTGGGTTGCTGGTGATTTTCAACAATTCGTTGATATAAATCAAAAATAGGGTTGGGGACAATACTGAGCCTTGGGGTACACCAGCGTTAATTAGTTTAGACTCAGAAGAATATCCGTCTAAGGTTACCGAAATGTATCGGTCGGATAGAAAATTTTGAATCAGCTTCACAACATTGGGATGAAAACCGTACGCAACGAGCTTGTTGATTAAGTTGGCATGCCAGACTCGATCGAATGCCTTGGAGATGTCTAAAGCGATAACGTATGTTTCACCACCTTTATCAAGTATGCTGTTCCAACAATGCGCTACATAGTTTAATAGATCGGTAGTTGATCTTTTGTTTCGAAAACCGTATTGGCTGTCGGATATTAAATGATTTTCTTCCAGAAATTTTGAAATATGTGTATTAATATAATGCTCATAGACTTTGGATAGGACCGATAGTAAAGCTATTGGCCTATAATTTGAGATATCGGATTTTGGTCCCTTTTTGGGGACGGGCTGGACATTTGCCAACTTCCAGCACGAGGGAAATATACCAGATTTGTAGGATTGGTAGAATATTTTAGTTAAAGTTGGTGCAAGTTCTTTGGAAAAGGTTTTTAAAATAATGGGTGGAATATTGTCCATTCCTGATGCTTTGTTGATGTTTAACCCCTTTAAAAGTTTAGCGACTATTTTGGGTTTGAAGTGAAGTTCATTCATATTAACTCCTGAAGACTGGATTTGGGGTATTTCTTTAGGAGTTTCCAAAACAGTGGAGTTCAGAGCAAAGCGTTCAGCGAACAAGTTAGCTTTTCTTGCGGGATCATTGACGATTAAATCACCATCAATAATAGGGGGAATAAAAAATTTTGTACCAGAATTTAAAGAATTAATGGCACTGTAGAAACTCTTGTCAGAAACAGACATAGACGTAAGTTTTGAGGCTTTCGCTCTGTCAATTTCGGACTTTTCGTTTGAGATAATCTGATTGGATATTTTGTTGGCCTTTAGATATTTCCAAACTTCTCCAAATTATTTCAAAAATTATTACAATATCAAAAATTGAAAATTTTTTGAAAATTCCAAAAATTATAATAAAATAAAAAATTAAAAATTTTTCAAAATTCTAAAAATATTCCAAAAATTCTTACAAAATCAAAAATTAAAACTTTTTCCGAAATTCTAAAAATATTGCAAAAATTATTACAAAATCAAAAATACAAACTTTTTCAAAATTCAAAAAATATTTCAAAAACTATAACAAATTCAAAAATTTCCATGTCCAATTTCATTTTCAATTACATTTACGTCATAAAAACAGCTACATTTTTTTTCCAAAAAATTGGGTAAAAAAATAAATGAAATCATTTTTTGACACACTTGACATTGTTTTTTTGACAAACTTATAATGCCATAATTCCCTATAATAATAATAAAATTTCATTTCAAAGAAACAATTTTAAGTTTTTCCAAAAAATTGGGTAAGAAAATAAATAAAAATCTTTCTTTTGACACACTTGACAACATTTTTTTGACAAACTTATGATGCCATAATTCTCAATAATAATAATAAAATTTCATTTCAAACAAACAATTAATTTTATTTTTTTTTTCCAAAAAATTGGGTAAAAAATAAATAAAAATCTTTCTTGTGACACACTTGACAACATTTTTTTGACAAACTTATAATGCAATAATCTAGTTTTTGATCTCACATACCAATCCCTACCATCAAGATTTCTCCAAATTTAATGTTCCTACTCGTAATCACTTAAAATGAACCTAGAACTTAAAATGAATGAAGCCAAAAATATGAAAATTTGCTATTTTTGACACACACATAATGATTTTTTTGACACACTGCCGGTACAGTTATCGAACACAGCGTCTTTTCGGACCTGTCCCTTGAGTATACCTATTTTTAGAAAAAAAAAATTTTGAAATCCCTCCATTGGTTTTCCCTGCAGCGTAGACGTAGACATACATTTTTTTTTTGCTTTTTTAGAATCAGTAGGTCCTAAAACGTCGAGAAATGCCAAAAAAGTGGAGATAAAAATTTCACTTTTGGCTCATGAATGTAATAATTAGGTCTTTCAGGCCGAAGTAAAATATTAAGTTAAATTTGTGGAGATCAAGAGACGCGGTAGTGTCTTGCGCGCCATGTTTTGAAAGACACTACTAGTTCTTTCAGACCGAAGTAAAATATTAAGTTAAATTTGTGGAGATCAAGAGACGCGGTAGTGTCTTGCGCGCCATGTTTTGAAAGACACTACTAGTATATATACTGTGCACCGAATAGGTTTTAAAGGTTAAAATTTTCATTTCGAATAATTTGCATTTTTTCTACAACTGTATTCAAAGTTATCAATAAAAGTATATCTTATTTAACTATATGTTTCTCATTAGTAAAAAAAAAGTCAGCATTCATGCTTTTTTCTGAAAGTTTATAAAATCAAAATTTTGCTTTCCCAAACTTTTAGTAAAATTAAAATGTGTTTACAAATTTTTATACCACGTTGGTAGCATTGATATGAATGTAGTAATTTAGTATCATTTTGGCGAATTTTCAAAAACCAACCAAATGTACAGAATTGAAAAACACAAAATTATGCGAATTGAAATTTATTATCCCTCAATATTGGTAATATTTAACAACAGTTAAAAAACTTAAACACGAACCCAGATTAGTTTGCAAACATATAGTTATTTTCGATAAAAATATTTGTTATGTTTGTATCCAGAAAACCCATCAAATGTTTTATTAATATATTAAATGGAAGTTGGTAATTATAAAAGTATTAGAAAAAAGAATATATTTAGAATATGCTTTCAGTAAAAAGACCTATTATTGATGTGTTAAGAAAACGATGTTGTGAAAACATGTATTTGGTCTATTATGTAAATTTGTTATCTGAGAGAACCCAAAAAATGTTATATCGATAATAAATTTTAATTTTTATTTCATTTTATTTTAGAACGTTGGTAGTTATTTTGAAGTGATGAGATTAAAAAATAATTTAGTAGGCTTTAAAATTTTGTGTTTTAAAGCTTTATGAGATATAAAGAAAAGAATTCGAGAAAATTTTATTATTATTTTAAGGGTTACGTACTTTGAAAAAATAGAACAAAACCATTATGGTGAGGACTTGATTGTTTATTATCCATTATTCACAACGACTTTCTCACTGAAAATGAAAATACATGTATTTACGTATATTTATGTGGTAAGATAAGGCGAAAATGACAAATATGTGCCGATTTCGAGATTGAGGTGATATATAACCGTAAAAACTGAAATTTTTTAAAACTTTCAGTCAATCATAGACTATAAAGTTTATTGAAGACACCAATGGTACTTGGCTGAACATAATCAAGAATTTTTAAGAAAATTGTTTAATTGCGAAACACTTAATTTCACATCTTTTTTCGCATAATGTTGTTTTGTTTATTATTTATTTAGAGTAAATAACAATCGATTTAAGCTTTTATGCTATCCTCAAGAACTTTTATAAAATTGTTATGTTAATAATTTTTTAAAATTATTAGTCAAAGACTATAGTTTTTATGTGTGTGTTTCCGTTGTATGTAATAATTTTATTAATTTTCGAATGCATTGCTTTAGACTTATTTTCGAATATTTCTTTTACTTTTTCATGAGTTGTTCATGTCATGAGTTGGGACCTGTTTACATAAAAACGATACTTTTATTTGGTAAAATATTGCACCTAGATTGATAAAAAATCGAGAGTAAAGTTCTCTGTAGAAAACATTTTATATGGATAATAATAATTTCATTCTCCCATATTATATTATAACTTTACAAAAAACAGTCAAATCGTCGCAAAAACAACCAAAAGGCTGTAAAAAAGCCGCGCCATGTTTTTCTTTAGCTTGAAACTATCATTTTAACTATAACAAATAAATTCTTGTATCTTATTCTTTACAAAAACTTCTCAAATCATAAAGCACTAGTTATAAAATTTCTTAATGGCATTTTGTTTTCTAAACATCTAGCTATATTATATAATTTAAGCAATACTCTAGAACTACATATCATAATTCTAAAATATATAATAAATATGCACATTTATTAAAATTTATTTAAGCAGAGGAAATATAATTTATATTTTTTTCTATAAAAAACCGCTCACTTTCACTTACATATTTCTTAAACAAAATCCTTGGCGCGACCTTTTCTCAAATAATTTAATAATTTCATTCCCAAGGTCTATTTTCAGACGACTGTGAAAAGCCGATGAATTCAGCAGTGGACTTCTAATTATATTAATTAAGTCAGTATCATATTTTCTACAATTTTCCTGAAGTATAGTAATCTATTTGAAATTCCCTTTATATTATTACGGTATGCTTAATTTTATATAAGACATGATTTGCTGTAAGAATATCTAGCAAATGGCAACTATAACAATATAACGATGACTATGAAATAACATTATCAATAAATTTCTTTTCGTACTGAATTTTAACATTCATTGATATTCATTTAAGATTGCTATTTAATCAATGGTTATTTCAATATAATGTTTATTATGAGTCAACCATAGTCACTATGCGGTTGGCTTTATTGTCATATTAAGAAAAGGTCGCACCAAGGTTTTTGTTCAAGAAATATGTAAGTGAAAGTGAGCGGTTTTTTATAGAAAAAAAAATAAATTATATTTCCTCTGCTTAAATAAATTTTAATAAATGTGCATATTTATTATATATTTTAGAATTATGATATGGAGTTCTGGAGTATTGCTTAAATTATATAATATAGCTAGATGTTTAGAAAACAAAATGCCATTAAGAAATTTTATAACTAGTGCTTTATGATTTGAGAAGTTTTTGTAAAGAATAAGATACAAGAATTTATTTGTTATAGTTAAAATGATAGTTTCAAGCTAAAGAAAAACATGGCGCGGCTTTTTTACAGCCTTTTGGTTGTTTTTGCGACGATTTGTATAACTATAAATAATATCAAACAAAATTTAAAATAGAAAAACATAGTAGGTGATGACGCCATAAATAAATGTACATATAGAAGAATATTGCGTATAGTAATAAATTAATTCATAATTGAAAAGTGGATATATTTATATATGTTTTGCATGTGAGAATATTTGAACATTTGAGCTGACAATAATACAAATAGATATTACATTATATAAATCAGCTGGCAGTTTTGTTTAATTTTTCTCTGTATATATGAAGTTCTGGGATAATATATAAATAAGCACAATCGTCAACTTTCATCATCTACACTCAACTCCAACAATATGGTTAGCCGTGACAACTCATCGAATATCGACGAAATCCGGATTTATTACCTGGATCTACTTGGATAACAATAGCTCCTGTATACGTTGTAGCTAAAACTCCTCCATACATTGTTTTATTTATTGTAAATTTTTCTCAATTCTAATTTGCCAGATAAATGCCGGCCTACGCGTACAAAAAATTTCTTACATCATTACTAAGCAAGAGTATAACAAACCATACAGATATGAAATCTCAATTGAATTTATGTAGTTCCAAACTATATGTGAACACTTTCGAATTTAAAAAGTTATATTAACCACAAGAACCGAACCAAATATTTACACTTGCACAAGTCATTTGTCCACCTATCTGTAATGCATGAACGAATAAATTCCGCCCGGAAGTCGCCGATGGGAGAGACAAAAATTTAATTAACTTTAATACTACAAAAACACAGTTATTGATTGTTTACAGATCAAAGACCGAGTTTCCTAACGATATTTCAATCAGTATATATGACGGATAAATAGATGAATGTAAAACCATTGGTTTGCATTGGTTTGTTGGGAGTCACGGTTTCCAATGACTTACTCTGGAACAATCAGATAATGGCGATGGCAAAGACCGCGGTCAAGAAAACTTGACCCCCTCAATAGATGTAAAAAATAATTCACTCCGTATCAATTACTCCACATTTATAAGTCCTACATTCGTACCTGTATATGGAGTATTGTTGTGAAGTTTGGGGTACTGCATCTGTTTCAATTCTTTCTTTGGTTTCTGTTTAAAACCGTGCTATACGAATGATAATTCCCAACAACATCGTCACACTGTTGCTGATATCATTGTTTTGTATAAATATCGTCACCAGCAGTGCTCGAATAAAATCAGATCCATTATGCCTCAAACATAATCTATTCCTCGTTTCACTCGTCAATCGGTTTGTGCAAACAGTGAAAACAAATGCAAAGGGACTTCTTCGTTCTTGCATCGTACAAATGTAACGCTTTGCCTGAATCAGTACTCTCGAGTGTCTTTAATCCACAAAGGTTTAACAAAAGTGTCCACCAGCACTTCATAACGAATGTTGTTGGGCAATCTAGGTCTTAGGTATTTATGTGTCGTTGTGGCACATATTGCAATTCCTCCTACAAAATACTTTGCATTAAAAAAATATTCTAAGCATAATATAAACATATAAATATTTGTCTGTTCAATTTATCGTGGAAAACTAAAGAACAAAAAAAAAATTGAAAATGCATATTATATAATCATAAACAATAATAGAAACAAAATTTATAAGTCATAAATTTACTTGCCTTCCACAGTAACACAAATAACATAGAAAATTAATGTACAGATAAGATATTTACGTGAGCTATCTCATAAGTAGCTATCCCGTAAAGGATTACGAACCTGTATTTTATTTCTGTATTTGTTCATCTGAAAATATTATCAACATTTTAGAAAAAAATGTCAATGGTTTTACTTAGCTAAATACTATCTAGAGTCTAGACAATGTTAGCAATTTATGAGCCTCACATCGTATTTTATATTTTTAATTTATATATTATTTATAGAAATAAAGACGCCTTACTACACTAGGGGTATATTATTTAATAAAATTGATAAAAAGTAATATTTCGATTGAATTCCGTTACCACCACCACCTGTTTGCATCAATTTGATTACATAAAATTCTATAAAAAAATAACACTATTCGTATAGTTTGCAATTAATTTGTTTTTGTTATTCATTCATATCAAACAGCAATTAAATAGTTTTATGGTTATAATTGATTTGTTCGATGTTATATTTTTTTTGTTTTATTGTGGTTAAATAAGGTTTGAGTGAGTGTAACTGAAATATTTACTACGAAAATAAGATAAGGTAAGGGGATAAGGTGAGATATTTGTGATAAATATATGCTTCGTGGTCGAGATGTTGCTTGGGCTCCGTGGTCGAGATGTCGCTTTGTCAACTAACAAATCACAAAAACCAATAACGCACTGTATCTGTACCTATACCACCACTAATGCTTCTAACTCCTCCAGACCCTACTACAAAAACATTTCACAGGGTCACTATCAGTGAGCGAAGTAGAAACAAGCAACAATATCCTGCAACTATGAAAATCGCTAGAACAAATTGATGAAAATTGCTATACCAAAGAAACAAAGCCATTAATGTCAACAATTCACTAACTTCGACCACACAATTTCTTTCTCAATAATATAGACTCGTAATTTATTTAAACAAACACAATTTTCACAGGAACAACATTGGATTGGTTTTGTTTTTGTATTTGATTGTTAATTGATTTTTATGAATATCGTATTTTCCCTATTTTGTTTGTTGTTTTTCATCTCCCAAACGTATCTTAAAAAAAAACGAAACATAGAAATAATTACTTTTCTTGTGAGGAAATCAGTTAAAATTTTTCGCTTTTTTTATTTCTTAAAATAAAGTGAAAAAGTTCACAAACTAGAAAAGTTTATACGATATCTAGGTCGAAGCATGTTTTTTTTATTGAAGGTCCTTGAGACGGCCAGTTCAAGTAGCACTGCGACCTTAAGGTCTATCGTGCATACGCTGTCTGTTTTCTTAGTCAGTAGTCGTCGATGCCGTTACTGGTTGTATTCTGTAATCCAAGTTGGTATCCTATGACCAAGTTGGTTGTTTAAGTGCCAAGAAAGATCAGGATGGTTGCAGATGACGTTCTGTAATTTTTGCGTTGGCGCGACAGAATTTACTCCTACATCGGAAACATCAAGGCCTATTTTAATAAGATTGTGGTTTATAGAACCATGCCCAGTAACACACGATGATAATTCGCCATCTTCTTCTCTGGCATACGGTACCTTGTTTTCAAAGCGATCAAATCTTGGGCAATTTCATTTGATATTGTATAGGGGGGAGGGGCCGTTAAATTCAAAAATACATTTTAATTCATCTATAACTTTTTTATTTATGAATCTTTAAAATCTAAGTTACACTAATATCAGTTAGCAGTGGAAATTTGAAATGAATCAAAATTCGAATAAAAAAGCCTTAGGCTGTACAAAGTTTTTTTTTAGCGTATTAATATATAAGATTTATTTTATAAAAATTAGCACAACTTGAAAAATATTTTATAATTTTTGGCATTTTAAGTTTAGAATTGTTTTTAATTTATAATTTAATAAAAAAATTATGGTATAAAGATTGAAAAACAAATCAAAATTCATGGAATGAGAAATTAAATTTGACAGATGTGCTATCACGATTATCTCTATTATTACATATATAATCTAAGCTTGTGTCGTACGGCGCGGTGGCGCTTGTCACGTACTCAAGGACATAAAACAAACATTTTACAAACGCAAATGTTAAAATTGTTTGAACAGCTTAGGGTACGCTGGTAAAGGAGATATGATCCTAGAGCTAGGCATGGTATGTGTGCTATCTATAATTTAGGGTATGCTTATAAATCAACCATGATCCTGGAGTTATGTATAGTGCACAGTTTGGTTGTTAGTTTATGTAATGTGTTTGGAGAAGCATCGCGCTCATCTAAAAGTGTATTGCTTTGTCTGTACAATATTTTTTGGTTTAAACTGGTCCAACACTATAGAGCCATGTGTTGCGGTAAGACAAGCACACGTGTTTCACCTTATCTTGGGTTAAGGGAGAGGAATGGGAAGAAAATGGCTATCAGAAGTGTTTGATATGGGTGCCGTTATTGATTATTTAGGTGCTATCATGATAGCGAAAGGAACGTTTAGGTTTATCCGCTAGCCACTGCTTGCAGTCCCGCTAAGGAGCTCGCACTCACGGTCAAGGAAGCATGTTCTTATTTGCTTACATAATAAAATGTTAAAATATTTTAATTAAGTGTATCACTACCTATCATAAAATTTTGTTATTTGGAACAATTAATTTGAGCGTGTAAATTAGTCTTTACCTTCAGATTCTACGAAAATAATGAAAAGCCTCGTTGACACTAAGATAGTTTACAATCTACTATCCAACGAGCTTACTAGCAGCTTGTAAACTCGCCTAGTGGAATCATGTTTACAATCTAACTGGCAGATCTATGGAAAAAGTGGATTGGTTGGCTACTTTACAATCTACTCGCCTGCTTTTAAACTCGCCAACTAGCAATTTGTAAACAATCTTAGTGTCAACGAGGCTAAAAAAACAAAAAACAAACAAACAATAGTGGATGGGGGTGTGACCATAGGGGCCACGCCAAGAACTTCCCGTAAGATTAAAAACTAACCAGTTACTGGATAAGGTATACTAAAATACTAAACATAAAAAAATTATACAATATAATTTAACTGCAATAAATACAAATAAAAAGCGAAAAAAATTACAAAATAAATATTAAAACAAATTTGAAAAAAAAGTCAACAAAAAGTGAATATTAGCTCAATGAGGGTTTTTAAAGCCTTAAATACGCAAAATT
Organism: Diogma glabrata; assembly: GCA_963693315.1. Taxonomy (NCBI): domain Eukaryota; kingdom Metazoa; phylum Arthropoda; class Insecta; order Diptera; family Cylindrotomidae; genus Diogma; species Diogma glabrata. The sequence goes on from OY856187.1 coordinate 348,147,616, forward strand.
AAGATTTATTTATTATACGACACATCAATTGTAATAATTTTTTAAATAGAATTTGAATGCGTACGTGCAGTGTGTAATCACATTTAAATTTAATAACATACTAACACTCAAACTGCAAACTAAAATAAGTTGGCTAGACCTTTTTCAGAGGGTATTGAAAGGTGAAGATATCATTAAAATGAGCAATATCAAAAATGATCTCCAACTCAACAACCTAACCTTATGGTAAGATAAAAGGTCATCATTTGTTTGATGCACGGCGACCACTATATACAAGACACCTCAAAAGCAAATTTGTTCAATTTCATGTTAACTAAAAAGTTACCAAACATTCGGCAAAAACACTTAATAACTGTGGCTGTTGTTGTGATATATTTAAAAGAATAAGATAAAGTTTTTTAACCGAAAGTGACAAGTTGCAAAACTACTATAAACTTTACAAAAATCTTATGCTCTAAGTTTCAACAAAATTAAATGTCAGAACTGAGTGCTATTGAAGTCTAAAAAAACAGTTGTTCAACGAACCACAGACATCCTCCCCGAATCCTTTGCCAAATTTTGAAAATAGCTCGTATTAAATAGTGTTACGTTTTTTTAAACTTCCTTCAAATTGGCCTTACTTACAATTCGATAAACGCAATTCCCAATGTCTTCCGGAGTTCGATCACTGATTAGTAAGCACAAGCACCAGGTTTTATTAAGTGTTCAATATTATAGGTTTATTGTAGAAATTTCCAGTAACTCAACGTTCAAAATAATACACAAATTATTTCTACTCAATAACACTTATAACTTTATTCACTAATTTAAAGATCACTTTTATAATTTTAACTTCACAATCGCAGGTTTAAAATAAACTAATTAAAAACTACAAGAAGCAATTTTCTTATATACCTTCTGCAAAACTTCTAGATAATTCGACATCACTTTCCAGAAACCTTGAGAAAATATTAGAATATTCGATTATTTTACGTTATGTTGATTTGATTCATAAAATCGTTTATGTTGACCCTATTTCTAAGAAGAGACAACAACAACAATATTCATTTCATTAATTTGTTTGTTGTGTTTTGTTGATTTTATTTTCCTGAAAGTGACCGTAATCGCCTAGATTTTTCTGAATCGTAACATTACCCTCCACTTAAGCCTGTTCGTCCCGAACAGGATCTAGATCTCTCCTCCAATTGTTGAATCCAAACATTTTTTTTTTTCTATTTCCCAGGCGGTTTAGAATTGCTTCTGGTCCCTTTCTAAGTCCTTGGCCATTACTTTGTTTTATATCAGCCCACCGTGATGAGTATGGATAATCATTATCTCTAAAGTGCTCCTTATCTCTTCCGTTTGAGTGTTTCACACTGCCATGTCTCTGAACCATTCTCATTTTCAGCTGCGATTCGTCACCGTTTGAAGCTATTTGAACCACTTCAGTTACATTGCTCACTTTGTTATGGGCTTGGACCTGTTTCCTTTTTAACGTTCGGCGTTTGTTTAATCGTCTGCGTCGGTTGACGTTTCTCTCCCTCATCTGTTTGGATGGTGCTGGATTTTCCTCTGCACTGCGTAGTTCCTCATCGCGGCCAATAACTGTTGGCTCTGCCTCATTCACAAGTAGTGGCATCTCAACATTATTTACCTTTAGGATTCCACATCCAAAATCGAAGACTAATCCCTTCGCCTTCATGAAGTCCATCCCCAAAATGACTTCATCCATAATGTCTGCCACTAGCACCTCTTGTTGATAGCAGTTATTTCCCAATTTTATTTCAGCGATTCTTTTACCTTCTATTTCAGCGCATTCTCCAGTTACTGTTTGGAGTTTCAATCCATCTGATGGTTCCAAAACACCGTCAATTAAACCTTTGCGAACGAGTGTTCGAGCTGAACCTGTATCCAGTGTCATGAAGCAACCTTTGCCTTCAAGTTGTCCGTTGATACCCAAGCTTTCACCATTTACCGCAATTCTTGAAATTGGAATGTAGGCTGCATTCTCCTCACTTTTTGGCTTTACAGTTGCACCTTCAACAGGCTTCCGTTGAATAGGAGACGAAGATCTATCACGCTTCCTGTTCCAGCAGTCCTGTGAGATATGGCCCGATTTCCTACATATCCAGTACAGGAGTTTTCTACTGCTGCTCCTGAACCCTACGTGCTCCATTTCTTCGGCTCCTCTGTTCTTCACAGAAGACGACAATCTGTCTGCTTCCCCGTTTTTCTTGCACTCCCGTGCCATGTGACCCTCTTCATCGCAGACCCAGCATCTGATGTCGCTTCTATCTCTGTGTGCCAAAACTTCCCCTTTGATGTTCCCCTCTACATTCCTTTTTATGCATCCACCAGATGGCATACACAACCTCTGTACCATCTCATATTGCATTGCGTATGCGACAGTTTCATGGAAAGTCGCCTTAGGTGTAGTCATTACTTTGATCCTAATTTCTGGATCTCAGATACCATCTGTAAAAGCCTCAATCTTCATTTTCTCCATAAAATACGGTGGAGTATTCGAGTGTGACAAATGTACAAGCCGTTCTACTGCCGAAGAATAGTCCTGAAGGCTTTCTCCATTGCGTTGCAAGCGACCTTTTAACTCGATTCTGTATAACTCCTTTTTATGGTCGCTGCCATATTTACGTTCCAACGCATTCATCACCTCAGCATAACTTTTCCGGTCATTTTCTGGTACTGCATGTAATGCTTCAGCTGCTTCCCCTTTAAGTGCAACTATCAATGCAGCAAGACGATTTCCGGCGTTCCAAACATTTTGATCTGCTGCAGTCTCGAACTGGAACTTGAAAATACCGAAGGATGTTGTTCCATCGTACGATGGTGGTTTGGACATTTGTAGAAGTTTCTCATCCAAATGTTGATGTATTCCAATTTTCAACTCATTTATTTGCTGGTTCATCCCATCTTTATTTGCAGCAAGTGTTGCAGTAATCTCTTCTTTATTAGCAGCAATGTTATTGTTGACTGTTTCCAGCTGTTGATTGATGTTACAGCTAATTTCTTCCTTTGTGGTAGCCATGTTTGTATTTACATCATCCAGTTTTTGATTCATGTTCAAATTTACTGTATTTAACTGTTGATTTATTTCTTCTTTATTGGCAACCATCTGTTGACTGATGTTCAAACTCATTTGTTGCATCATAGCCATTAACTGCGTAAAATCACAATTTGCAGGTGGCAATGAAGATGTTGTTTCCGCAACAAAACTTTTCTCCTCATCAGCTGCTATTGAATCAGCATTTGTACTAATCACTCCAAACTGGTAACTTTCCACAACTACTCCACTAGCTTGCATAGCTTCCCGAAGCCGTATCGTCAATTCAGTTTTGTTGCCGGTTGTTGCCAATCCACGTTGTTCTAGTTCTTTCTTTAACTCAAGAACCTTCAAATCACTTAATAAAGCCATTATTAACAGCTAACTAATCCGCCGATGTCACCAATGTTACGTTTTTCTAAACTTCCTTCGAATTGGCCTTACTTACAATTCAATAAACGCAATTCCCAATCTCTTCCGTAGTTCGATCACTGATTAGTAAGCACAAGCACCAGGTTTTATTAAGTGTTCAACACCTTAATTGTTCCACAACAATAGGAAAACAATACAGCGAACAATATTCCTAACTAGAATATTCTTTTAAATGCTTCAGAAACTCCAACGGTTTATTGTAGAAATTTCCAGTAACTCAACGTTCAAAATAATACACAAATTATTTCTACTCAATAACACTTATAACTTTATTCACTAATTTAAAGATCACTTTTATAATTTTAACTTCACAATCGCAGGTTTAAAATAAACTAATTAAAAACTACAAGAAGCAATTTTCTTATATACCTTCTGCAATACTTCTAGATAATTCGACATCACTTTCCAGAAACCTTGAGAAAATATTAGAATATTCGATTATTTTACGTTATGTTGATTTGATTCATAAAATCGTTTATGTTGACCCTATTTCTAAGAAGAGACAACAACAACAATATTCATTTCATTAATTTGTTTGTTGTGTTTTGTTGATTTTATTTTCCTGGAAGTGACCGTAATCGCCTAGATTTTTCTGAATCGTAACAATAGCATATTTTCCATATTCAAATAAACCTGCAGCTCATTTCAATTTAAAAGTTTCATTAAGTTCTCATGCGTTTGCGTAATGAAAATAACACCTATTTTTCAAATTTTCTAAAAAAACTCAAAAAGTAAGATAGCAATTGTTTATACAAATGTCATTATAAATGTCTGACATGATGACAAATAAAATGGGAGGTAAATGGTCTTGATAGCATTATTTATTCTCGTAATATTTGTAAGAGATTATTTTCAGTTTTTTACAAACCACTAAAAAATAAATGAACTGATTTGATTAGAAAAGGACTGGGCTGTAAGTTACGCCAGGATTTATCGATTGTGACCATTACAGTTGAAATCGGATCATCCGTTGTTGAGAAAGCATTGGACAAATTTTTGTCGTCCACATACGACAATACACACGCACATACCCTCACACACATGTACATACTGGCAGCTAAAAATAGCCTAAACAGCTTCAGGATGTCTTGAAACGTAAAGATATTATAAAAATTTCGATTTTGAAAATCGACCCAAAAACAATAATTTCTTATATCGGAAAGTTAATAAACAGTTGACCAAGCAATCTACTCTCGAACTTCTGACCTGTTTGTCAAATTTAGAAAATAACTCAGGTTTTTGATATTCAAGTAAACCCGGATGCGTTTGCAGCTTATTTACGTACCAAAGTTTCATCCAGATATTATGCTTTTGCATAAAGAAAATAACACGTAGTTTTTTCACATTTTGTTAAAATCACAAAAACTAAGATAGCAATTGTTTATACAAATGTCATTATAAATGTCTAACATGATGACAAACAATATGGAAGCTGCATGACCTTATTTAATCTCATGATATTTGCAAGAGATGATTTTCAGTTTTTTGGAAACCACTAAAACACAAAAGATTTAATTTCGCTAGAAAAAGACTGGGCTCTAAGTTACGCCTAAGTACTACCTTCGTTAAAATCGACCCATCCGTTGTTGAGAAAGCGTTGGGCAAAAATTCTGCACACAGCGATATACACACACATACACACACACACACATACAGACTGCCAGCTAAAAATAGTCTAAACAGCTTCAGAAGGTCATGAAACGTAAAGATATCATAAAAATTTAGATTCCAAAAATCGACCAAAAACAATAACTTCCCATATCGGGAAGTTAATAATAAAAAAGAAAAAAATCATGGTAGTGGCCGATGTTGGAACTATAATAGTCGTTCAATCAAATAATTCCAACATCAAATACGGAATTATTACGGAAACAAAAACAAAATTGTGACGCCTATTCTTCCGTTTTATCATATACGTATATGTGAATGAAGTATTGGTAAAGTCGAATTACTGTCGGAATTTTTGAAACAAACTTTAATACATAATTGCTGATTTCCAATTGTCATTGCTGTATGTGATCTGTCAGATCCATACGGCAATACAACGATTTGAAGTTTGTGAGGGGAAAAGCAAAAAAAGCTATATATTAAATGTGCAGGGGCAGTCTCTCGTGAATATCAATAAAGGAAAAAGTTGAATAAGATGTCGTAAATTTCAAACAATTTTTCAATTTACAAAACAAAACAATTTATATGGTTTTTGGTTTTATAATATTTATAATCATAAATTGATAAAATTTTTCTATTGTAATTATTGATCGCGATACAATTTGACAGTTTTTGTTTTCCAAGTCGTTGGTAATGTTATTGTTTGATATCGTTGTTCGTAGTTTTTTTTGTTATCGATGTTTTTTTGTTTAATTCAAAAACGAATTTAATTTAAAAATTAGAAAAAAATTTCGTTATTATATTAAGATTTGATTACACACAAAAAAATTGAAAAAAACAATTATATGTCGAAACAGTTAATCTGTTTAGAAGAAAAATTAGTACATTTTCTTCTTCGTGTTGTTGATTTGTGTTATTTTCTTATACATCAATTTTATAGATAAATTGAATAAAAATAAGTTATCACTGTAAAAAATAATTAATAAAATCAATAAAAAGTTATAGAAGTAGTGCTGCAGCGAGCTAGAAATTTATAAGAAGAAAAATTGCTTTCTTTGTTGTATTCTAATAATAAGGAAAATAAATTTATAATAAAATCTAAGAATAAAAAGCTATTTGTGAAAACTCATAAAAAAAATAAAATAAAAAAAATGCATTATTCGTAGTTATTTTTGTTGAATTTAATTTTGAGTTTGTGTGATTAAAGTGGCAAATAACTAAATTTTACAAATTGTTGTCAGCAGTCGTCCCTTCGTTGTGATGCACCAGTTTATTTGATCAAATATTTATATAACTTATATAGTCAAATATTTATATAACTATTATTATCAACAATCTACTGGATCAATTCGATATTTTATGATTGATATTTAACTGTCGCCCGTAAAGATTTAGGGGACAACGAAACAATACATATTAAGCCGTCGTATTAAGTAGGCTGATGGGCTAAGGAAAAAAAGGGTGCTAAGAGGTGGGATCTTCTATAATCTTGGGGTGAGTAATTCATTTATTTGAGAATATTGTTCATATAACTAAAGTATAGTATTGGTATGGTTGTGACGGTCTTAGCCTCTTCGCGGCTGGGGTCGTCAGAGTCTCTTCTGCTCAATTTTTTCTTTGGTTTGTCGGTACATTTTCGAATGCGTGCATATTAATTAATTTGTATTGGAATGGGGGACGTTCATTCTCGGTTCCACAAGACTTTCACTAGCTGGGACGTAAAATCTCAAGGCGTGCAGTTCAGCCGATTTCTTCCTATTGATATTCTTTTTTTTTTTTTTTTTTTTTCTTTATTGATTATTGCTTTTTAACAATATAATTAGCCACTTGAAGCAAAACAAATGCTATACTGTGGCATTCAAAAGTTAACAAATTATTACACCTTAATCGTTATAACCTACTTGCTTAAAAATTAAATGAATAAATACTATTTGTTAGCGCCTCTGACTGGCAGTGGACTGTATTAAGTTGATTTTTGATTTGATGATCGATGTTACAAAAAAGTCAGAGGCCTGACAAGCTGGATAGCACAACGATGATAGGTGATCTTGAAATAACACGTGCCTACACAAAAGCACACCTTGAAGAATATGCTGATTATTATATACGTGCCTAGACAAAAGCGCGTTCTTGACGACTATGCAAACTGGAACTAATGTTGGTTCAATATATATACGTGCCTACACAAAAGCACGTTCTCGATGAATATGTAGACTGGAGTAATTATTGATTTAATATATGTACGTGCCTACACAAAAGCACGTTCTCGATGAATATGTAGACTGGAGTAATTATCACTTTAATATATGTACGTGCCTACACAAACGCACGTTCTCGATGAATATGCAGACTAGAGTAATTATTGATTTAATATATGTACGTGCCTACACAAGAGCACGTTCTCGATGAATATGCAGACTGGAATAATTATTGATTTAATATATATACGTGCCTACACAAAGGCACGATCTCGATGAATATGAAGACTAGAGTAATTATTGATTTAATGCATGTACGTGCCTACACAAAAGCACGTTCTCGATGAATATGTAGACTGGAGTAATTATTGATTTAATACATGTACGTGCCTACACAAAAACACGTTCTCGATGAATATGTAGACTGGAGTAATTATCAATTTAATATATGTACGTGCCTACACAAACGCACGTTCTCGATGAATATGCAGACTAGAGTAATTATTGATTTAATATATGTACGTGCCTACACAAGAGCACGTTCTCGATGAATATGCAGACTGGAATAATTATTGATTTAATATATATACGTGCCTACACAAAGGCACGATCTCGATGAATATGAAGACTAGAATAATTATTGATTTAATGCATGTACGTGCCTACACAAAAGCACGTTCTCGATGAATATGTAGACTGGACTACTTATTGATTTAATACATGTACGTGCCTACACAAAAGCACGTTCTCGATGAATATGGAGACTGGAGTAATTATCAATTTAATATATGTACGTGCCTACACAAAGTTCAATGGATATTCCTTTCTATTTAAACCTCCCTCGTTGATCTGCAGGCTGTTATCGCTTGTTGTAGATAATCCTGATTCTTCTGAATAATTTTATTTTCATATGCGACTCCACAATAACCGCCAAAAATGTAAACCAAAAGAAAAATATGGCTGTTATACTGCCAAGCGGTTGTAAATTTTTAGTTTTTATGTACGTACCTTATTCCTGGCACGTTTTTATATATAAATTTACGTGCCAGGTTCCAAATCACAGCGTTATGAAAAACTGTTCAGCGTTGTTGTTGTCACCATAATATAGTTTTATTTTTAGTTTAACATTTCACTGATGAAATAATTCAACTCAACTTTTAAAATTTGTTTTAAACTTTATTTGAAAATGCGTAAAATATTTATACACAATATTCTGAATTTAATCTTATTTAATTAAAAAACACATTGAATTTTCTAGCAAGTTCGATCAACTTGACAAGAAGACTAAAAAACGAAGAAGAGAGGCCCCGTCTCAAAAATCAACAATTAAATAACAAAACCAATCCAACCTTTTCCCGCTAGCAGCGCCAACATCAACTATTGGAATTAATTCGAAGAAAACTGCATTATCGGCGCGTGAAAATTATTTGATGTTGACTGCTACATCGACAAAAGTTTGTTATGTTTAAATGTCAGAATGACATACTCAACCAAAACAAACAACAAACCCAAGGTTAGTTAAATAAATTTTGAATTTTAATTATTTGTTTGAATAAAATTGAATTTGATTTCTTTTCAGATTAGTGATTGATTTGCCTGTCGTGATTTTTGGGACGTATGAGCGCATTAAATTAAGTTTTATTTTAACAAACATTGATAAATATTAATTAAATGATTTTGTTTTCCTTTTTTCAGACTAAAACTAGCAGCCGCAACAGTAATGACTGGAACAGCATCGCCGAGAATACTTTGACGAAGGACAGTGCTAAGTATTTATGAATATGACCTTTTCGACTATTATTATTGTTTTTTTTATTTTTAGGCAAATCTGTCCATCGTCAACATATTCCCGCCTTTGAAAAATAGGTTTATTTAAATTATATAAGCTATCACTTGGCTAAAACTACTAACCTGATTGGTTATTTATAAATTCAGAAATTTAACAAATTGGACTGATTATCCTAAGAGTGTCACATGAACACTTGTAGTTTTAGTTTCAGAATAACTTTAATTCGGCTAATTATAATAATTTTAATTCAGATAATTGTATGCTAGCTAATTTTAATTCAGAAAATTTTGTTACTAAAAATAGGTTTTATACTTATTCTATTTTTTAAACAATTATTCTTGATAGACAGATATTAGTTATATGTAATTAAATCTTCTAACAATTATTGATTTAATTAGTTATTATTTTTTATTTAAACACAAAAACATGAGTTTTTTTTGTTTACTAAAATGAATTTTTTGAATAAATATATTAACAACAATTGTTGGAATAACATGTATTTTTTTTCTTTATTTAATAATGAGCATAAAACATCAAAAAGGATGCCAGCTATGACAAGATGTGAAGTTCACCGGTTCGCATTACCGTAAGTATCAGTGGACTTTCCGCCGTTGAGGTTGGTTGAATATTATCCAAGAGTTGACGCTAGACAGTTAAACAGGTACTGACCTTATGGACCCGATATAAAATGACAACGACTCAAGTGGAAATGACGTTGTGAAGTGCTGGTACATGAGTAACGCGAATTGAGTACGGATTGGATCTAACTACCAATAGGCTCTGGTTCCCGAGTGGAACAATAGATGACGTTAATTAAAACGATGAACATTCAGATCATAAAAACCGTAGACTACTCGTATATATTTTCGAAGACGAGTCAAAACGATGGTATTGATGAAAATGAAAATTTTTTTTTTTTTTAAATATGAATTAAAGCAGAATCATGAAGAAGACCAAAATGTTTAATGAAAACCAGAAGGTTTAATCATTGAGTATGCATAGCAACCGAAGATAAATGATTAACTCTGGATTATGCAGAGCATTGACGAAGACTAAATGTTTAATGATTGAGTGTGCGTAGCAACCGAAGAAATGAGTAATTAAACCTGGATTATGCAGAGCATTGACGAATATCAAATGTTCAATCATTGAGTGTGCATAGCAACCGAAGACGAAAACAAATAATTGAACATTGATTATGCAAAGCATTGACGAAGACTAAAGGTTTAATCATTGAGTGTGCGTAGCAACCGAAGAAATGAGTAATTAAACCTGGATTATGCAGAGCATTGACAAATATCAAATGTTCAATCATTGAGTGTGCATAGCAACCGAAGACGAAAACAAATAATTGAACATTGATTATGCAAAGCATTGACGAAGACTAAAGGTTTAATCATTGAGTGTGCGTAGCAACCGAAGAGAAAATAAAAATTAAACATTAATTATGCAAAGCATTGAAGACGACTAAACGGATAATCATGCTGATTATGCCGAGCATCAATGAAACTGAAGGTTTGATCACATTTTATAACATGTTGACGAGACTGATACCAAGAACATAATGGAACTATGATGCAATAGTTTGCCCACTTCTACTGATCTAGTTGTAAACCGACGATAATAAGTAACAGCCGATCGAGGTTGTAAATTCTTGATCGCGTTGCACTTTGAATTGTCTTTCGACCTTTAGATTTCTTATGTCAGTTTTAGTGATTTTGAGTTCACAACTCTTTTACACTGTGAAGACTCGAACCAATATTTTCGTTGGTTAAATTCTCTTCACGAAAACATGACGAAAGTGTTGGTGACGTGAGAATGCTCTTCACAAATAAATGACACTTTCGTTAGTGGTTCCGTGAGAATGCTCTTCACAAATAAATGACACTTTCGTTAATGGTTCCGTGAGAATGCTCTTCACAAATAAATGACACTTTCGTTAGTGGTTCCGTGAGAATGCTCTTCACAAATAAAAGACACTTTCGTTAGTGGTTCCGTGAGAATGCTCTTCACAAATGATGAACTATGACGTTAAGAAGTGATGTGAAAATGAAATCTAAGTCTCTGTTTATTATACAGACGAAGATGACAAATGATTAGGCTGGTTAGAATAAATTTGGATGATATTATTAATTAGTATTAGAATTAATTGATCCAACTTCATTGGGTTGAACGATTAATTGGCAAAAGGTCATCTGATAACAATGACCTATGTGTAAATATGTTTTTGTCGTTTGTATTCGATACGTGAAAAGAAATTAGATAATCTTTGTCTATGCGGTCAACAATTGTAGCAACAACTTGTTCCTAACAACAACTGTAGTTGTTTGCCGAATTGACAAGGTTTGATTAGCTGCAGGATTTAAAACATAAACAACTCATCGCTACTTAATTTGTAAGTGGGGAGAGTTTAAAAATTCTGTTAGTGATATGGTGTATGTGACATCAACAAAATAGAAACAAACTCCTATTGGATGCACATGTAATGACATAGGTTTGGTGGTTCACTTATAACAAAGTATCATCAAGTTAGTAGACGGAGAATACGAATGATTTTAGTCGCGGTTATATTAAACCGTTTTGATGATGGTACATCTGAACGCAAGTTATGTAACGACGAGCATGTTACTTAGTATCGCCTTCGTCGACCTTGTTTTCGTCATGAATTGGTAGAACACTTATACGATTGACAGCTCTTTTTAATTCTGACAGTGCTGTCTTGACTGTAACCACACGAGTGATCCCGTCTTGTCCAGGATGTAACGCTGTTATGCGACCTAAATTCCATTTTAATGGTGGTACATTATCGTCTTGGAGGATAACTAACGACCCTACTTGGAAGTTATGTGAGCCCTGACGCCACTTGTGTCGTCGTTGGAGTTCCGATAAGTATTCTTTGTGCCATCTTTCCCAAAATTGATGTAAATTTTGTTGGATTCGTTGCAAGCGTGACAACCGGTTTCTGGACAAATCAATTAATGATGGTTCTGGGATTGATGTCAAAGGAGCACCGATAATAAAATGACCAGGTGAGAGAGCGGTCAAGTCTAATGGATCACTAGATAAGGGCGTAAGAGGTCGAGAATTAAGACATGCTTCGATTTGTGAAATCAGTGTAAGGAGTTCTTCCACAGTAAGGGCTGCATTGCCAACTGCGCGTTTGAAATGATGCTTAGCACTTTTGATTGCAGCCTCCCATAAACCCCCAAAATGTGGAGACCGTGGAGGAATGGTCTTCCATTCTATTTCGTTTTCGGAGCAGAATTTTAAGCTGGTGTCTTGAAATGACTGAGAAAGAAATAACGTTTTAAGCTCCTTCAGTTCCGAACGTGATCCGACGAAATTGGTGGCATTGTCCGAATAGATGCGAATGCATATCCCGCGTCGAGCAATAAACCTTCGTAAGCAAGCCAAAAAGGATTCAGTTGAGGCGCTCATCACAAGTTCCAAATGCACTGCTTTGGTGGTGAAACAGACAAAGAGACAAATGTAACATTTAATTCTTGTTCTGGCTTTATTGGTTTGGATATATGAAAATGGCCCACAGAAATCTACTCCGACGATGAGAAATGGACGCTCCACGGATTTCACTCTATCAGATGGCAACTCACCCATTACTTGATTGCGTAATTGCGGTTTTATTCGATGACAACGAACACATTGATGGACGATTGTCCTGCATAAGTTGCGTCCACCAGTTATCCAATATTGCAAGCGAAGGTTGTATAAAAGTGATTGAGGCCCAGCGTGTAGCAATTTTTGGTGCTCATGTCGAACGATTAATACACTTAAGGGATGATTACCAGGTAGTAGGATCGGATGTTTCTGATCCTCTGAAATCATTGCGTTATTCAGACGACCGCCGACTCTTAATATACCGTCTTTATCTAAGAATATCGCGAGAGATCGAAGTGAACTGCTAGGTGAACAATACTTGGTCTTTTTAATGCACCGAATGTCGTCACTAAAATTACTTCGTTGAACCATTCGGATCAAACACAGTGTAGCATTTTTAATATCGTTAGGTAATAGAAAAATGGACGCATTATCTTTTCGAATATCTCTATGTCTTGCATTGTCAGTAAAACGAATCATATAGGCAACAACTCGAATTAGCCTTGTGAGAGACGAAAATCGAACAAAAAGAGAGTTATCATCTGTTGTAGAGTGGACTAAACCACGATCGTTGGTTTTACGCACCTCCAAGTGCACAAATTCATCTGGTAGATTGATGTCATGTGAGATTGCCCAGGCTGACGAATGGCTCTTCAAGAACTCGGGTCCTATCCACCAAAGTGATGCCGCAGAGAATGACGAAGGCATAAGTCCTCGAGACGCTAAGTCCGCTGGGTTTGCAGCTGTAGGAACGTAATACCAATCATTAGCTGACGTAAGTTCTTGAATCCTTGAAAGACGATTTGCTACAAATACTGCATATTTTGATGGCTCTGACTTAATTCGATGCAACGTGATTTGTGAATCTGTCCAAAGGTATACCGCACTAAAATTCATTTTCAAGACAGACGTAACCTTCTGAGTTAATTCTGATAAGAGTACTGCTGCGCACAGTTCCAACCGTGGGATCGTCTCCTTCTTCAACGGTGACACTCTTGTTTTCGCACAAATGAGATTTACTTGATATTGGTTTGTTGAGGAGATAGTTCGAGTATACAAGGCACACCCGTATGCTCGCTCGGAGGCGTCGCAAAACCCATGCAGTTCGATCTGATCAGCAACGGGGGACGTAATTAACCGAGGAATGTTGATCCGTTGCAATGCATTTAATTCCTGTTTGAAATTAGACCAGGTTTGCGCGATATGAAGTGGTAAGGGATCATCCCAGCCCAGAGCTTGAAGTTTCCAGATGGCTTGCATTATGAGTTTTCCGGTGACAACAATTGGAGCACAAATACCCATTGGATCAAAAATCTGGCACAATTCCGATAGTAGCGTGCGCTTGGTACAAAGAGCAGCAGTAGAGGGTAGGTCAAATACCATTTCGAACTGGTCAGATTTCGTATTCCACATGACTCCCAATAAAATGGTAACGGTTGTTGCGTCGTGATCTTGTGATGATAGTTGCTTCATATTGGAGACAAACTTTCGTAGTTCGAAGCCACCACGAGCTAGAAGTTCAATTAACTCTGTCTTCAGTTGGCTGGCCTCTGACATGGTTGATGCTCCTGTTAGTACATCATCCACATAAAAGTCATTATCGAGAATTTTACATGCTTCTGGATATTTGACACGTTCGTCATTGGCAAGCTGGTGTAGCGTCCGAGTGGCCAAAAATGGGGGACTTGCAGTTCCGTATGTGACAGTGGCGAGCCTGAAAATTTGAAGACGTTCGGAAGGGTTCATACGCCAAAATACTCGTTGAAGGTCTTGTTGGTCTTCTCGAACTCTGATCTGCCGATACATCTTAGCGATGTCAGCACTGAATGCAACGATATGTTTCCGGAAGCGAAGCATTATGGACACGAGATCCTGTTGAATTGTGGGGCCTACCATCAGACAATCGTTTAGAGAGACAAGAGACGAAGATTTAGCGGACGCATTGAATACTACGCGCAACTTTGTAGTCTCACTTTGATCCTTTATAACGTAATGATGTGGCAAATAGAAATTGCAGTTACCTCTGTCGTTTAGTGCAGCGGTCATATGTCCCAACAGATGGTATTCATTCATAAAATCTTGATATTGAGCGTAGATTTCAGGTTTTCCCTGCAAACGAGTTTCTAGGGCATAAAACTGACGACGCGCTGACAGGTCGGATGAACCTAGTTGGTTCAATTTTGGATTTGTAGGAAGTGCGACGGTGTACCGGCCATCTACAGATCTCTCGACATTTTCCTTGAAATGAGATTCACAAGAAATTTCTTCTTTAGACCACACAGGTTTAGACGATACTGATTCCAATTCCCAAAACCGTTTTAGTTGAGCTTCGAGGGATTGAATGCTGCACAAAGCTATGTGAGACTGAGACTGAGTCTTTGCAGTATGTGAAATGTTCGTCTTGCCACTAACCACGTAACCCAATTCAGATTCGTAAAATGGAGGTAAGTCGCGATGTAGTTGAATTGATGACCCCTTGAAAAGACAATGATAAATCTCAGCACCCAACAGGATGTCGATCCGATTTGGTACATTAAAGTGAGGGTCGGCCAATTTTATATGATCAGGTAAGGTTAGCTTGGGAAGCATAACTCTTGTAGAAGGTATTTCATGGGTAATGGTGGGGAGAACATAACATTTTAACGTCGTAGCAAAGGTCGAGACACACGAAGAGACTTTTAAATAGATTTTGTGTCTGATCAATGTTTGTGATCCAGCAATACCGGTAATAGTTTTAGATGTGACGTGTTTACGTGCCTGTAACAATTTGCATGTTTGTGTAGTAACAAAATTCATCGTTGAGCCGCTATCTAATAGAGCTCTGCATAGGAGTTGGATGCCATCATTAACTGATGCTCGTACTAAAGCAGTGCCGGTAAGAATGACCTTGCTGAACTTGGTTGATGTAGTCTCTGATGAGACTTTCAGACTGGTTCCCGCAGCACACGTCGCTTCACTGCAATCATTATTGAGTGACTGAAATTCGGAACAGTTAGCTACAACTGATTGCAGTTTAACCTCGGGCAATTGATTGCTGCGTTCGAAATGTAATAATGTATGGTGTTTGAGTGCGCAAGTTTGACACGGCGGTTGACGACATTCACTAAGAGGATGACGATCTCGTAAACAATTTCCACAAAGACGGCGATTCTTGATAAAATCATATCTGGATCTTGGCGTGAATTTAGTACTGGAGAATTCTGGACAATGAGCCAACAGATGGTTTCCCAAGCAACAACTGCATTTTTCGGATGCACTTGCCGGCGGTGCGTGAGTGACATTTAGAGTGACTGGTTTGTATGACTTATTCACTCGAGAATGAGTGTGAGCCGATGTAGATGCTAATGTCTCGAGCACTCTCACTCGGTTACGCAACAGTTGGATTAATTCGTCAAACCGAAGCAAATCATTTGGCTTGGTATGTTTTACCACATGGACCCTAGATGCCGTGTCCAATCGTTGAATCAGGTGGTGAACTAGAATTAAGTCCCATTCAGAAACAGCTACCTTTAGGGATTTTAATGCATTATAATGTTTGAAGATCTTCTCAACAAACATTTGGAGAGCTTTAGCTGAGTGCTCCTGAGGAGTTCGGGCGTCATAGAGTTCCCGGGTATGGTGCCGTTGAATCGAAATTTCGTTATTATATTTGTCGCACAATAATTTCCAAGCTACAGTGTAGTTGGCCGCAGTTACGGGAAGACTCTCGATTAGTGCAAACGCAGACCCTGCTCGAATACTTGAGATTAAATATAAGAACTTAACTGTTTCATCTAAAGCCTTCGAGTGGATTAAATCAAGAAAAATGTCGCGAAACGATAACCACTCCGATTCCAAACCACTAAAGAACGGCAGTGTAAGCTCTGGAAGTCTAACTCCGGCAGAGACATTGGTAGTAGGATTTAACTCATGCTGAGACGTATTGTGAAATGAGGTTGACAGAGAACTGTCTTCCGATTTTTTGAGGTCGTGCAATTTGTCTCTCAACACGATCTCTAACTTACTATACTCTTCCTCAAAGACAGAGCGATCAGGAGTAGCAAATTCATCTAATATCTCGATTTTTGACTGGACCCCGTCATACTTGTCGTAAACACGTTGAAGCCGACTAAGAAGAACTTCGACTGCTCCAAATGACTCAGCAGTTGGAACTTGGGTCTTAAAATTGGTCAATTGGCCCTTGAATGCAGCTCGCTGCTTTTTGAGGAGTTCTAATTCAGCCATATTGCTGGTTGGACTATAGCGCTAAGGAGAGTAAATGAGACAGTGAGTAGATTTCGGACTCGGATTTAAACTGTTTTTAAAATACAAATTGACAATGTTTGAAGCACGTACTGTGAACTTGGTTTAACCCCTCACCGACGACAAAAAGACCATTGATACCCACCACTACGCCAAGATGCAAAGGTGTATCGGTTTTTATATCAAAAATGATTGTAATATACAACTTTTGAAAGTAATATTAAAGATTGTTTGAAAAACACTAATTTTGTGGACAATCAATATTAAGAAGTTGTTTTTTTTTTAAATAAACCTTTTGTGTAAAATTGTTAAATTTAATAATTGATTAACTTTTTGTGTTTAATTTGAGATAACTAGCAATTATATTCAAGGAGTATGTAAATAATTTAATAACTAAGGCTAAAACTACTTTTCTTAAAAAATACCTGGTACTACATTCGGTGCTGGACTATAGTTTTGTTTTGTGACCAGATTCCTGACGATGATGTTCCCGTTCTGGCGTAAAATCCGGCTCGAAGGACCAAAATGTTAGCGCCTCTGACTGGCAGTGGACTGTATTAAGTTGATTTTTGATTTGATGATCGATGTTACAAAAAAGTCAGAGGCCTGACAAGCTGGATAGCACAACGATGATAGGTGATCTTGAAATAACACGTGCCTACACAAAAGCACACCTTGAAGAATATGCTGATTATTATATACGTGCCTAGACAAAAGCGCGTTCTTGACGACTATGCAAACTGGAACTAATGTTGGTTCAATATATATACGTGCCTACACAAAAGCACGTTCTCGATGAATATGTAGACTGGAGTAATTATTGATTTAATATATGTACGTGCCTACACAAAAGCACGTTCTCGATGAATATGTAGACTGGAGTAATTATCACTTTAATATATGTACGTGCCTACACAAACGCACGTTCTCGATGAATATGCAGACTAGAGTAATTATTGATTTAATATATGTACGTGCCTACACAAGAGCACGTTCTCGATGAATATGCAGACTGGAATAATTATTGATTTAATATATATACGTGCCTACACAAAGGCACGATCTCGATGAATATGAAGACTAGAGTAATTATTGATTTAATGCATGTACGTGCCTACACAAAAGCACGTTCTCGATGAATATGTAGACTGGAGTAATTATTGATTTAATACATGTACGTGCCTACACAAAAACACGTTCTCGATGAATATGTAGACTGGAGTAATTATCAATTTAATATATGTACGTGCCTACACAAACGCACGTTCTCGATGAATATGCAGACTAGAGTAATTATTGATTTAATATATGTACGTGCCTACACAAGAGCACGTTCTCGATGAATATGCAGACTGGAATAATTATTGATTTAATATATATACGTGCCTACACAAAGGCACGATCTCGATGAATATGAAGACTAGAATAATTATTGATTTAATGCATGTACGTGCCTACACAAAAGCACGTTCTCGATGAATATGTAGACTGGACTACTTATTGATTTAATACATGTACGTGCCTACACAAAAGCACGTTCTCGATGAATATGGAGACTGGAGTAATTATCAATTTAATATATGTACGTGCCTACACAAAGTTCAATGGATATTCCTTTCTATTTAAACCTCCCTCGTTGATCTGCAGGCTGTTATCGCTTGTTGTAGATAATCCTGATTCTTCTGAATAATTTTATTTTCATATGCGACTCCACAATAACCGCCAAAAATGTAAACCAAAAGAAAAATATGGCTGTTATACTGCCAAGCGGTTGTAAATTTTTAGTTTTTATGTACGTACCTTATTCCTGGCACGTTTTTATATATAAATTTACGTGCCAGGTTCCAAATCACAGCGTTATGAAAAACTGTTCAGCGTTGTTGTTGTCACCATAATATAGTTTTATTTTTAGTTTAACATTTCACTGATGAAATAATTCAACTCAACTTTTAAAATTTGTTTTAAACTTTATTTGAAAATGCGTAAAATATTTATACACAATATTCTGAATTTAATCTTATTTAATTAAAAAACACATTGAATTTTCTAGCAAGTTCGATCAACTTGACAAGAAGACTAAAAAACGAAGAAGAGAGGCCCCGTCTCAAAAATCAACAATTAAATAACAAAACCAATCCAACCTTTTCCCGCTAGCAGCGCCAACATCAACTATTGGAATTAATTCGAAGAAAACTGCATTATCGGCGCGTGAAAATTATTTGATGTTGACTGCTACATCGACAAAAGTTTGTTATGTTTAAATGTCAGAATGACATACTCAACCAAAACAAACAACAAACCCAAGGTTAGTTAAATAAATTTTGAATTTTAATTATTTGTTTGAATAAAATTGAATTTGATTTCTTTTCAGATTAGTGATTGATTTGCCTGTCGTGATTTTTGGGACGTATGAGCGCATTAAATTAAGTTTTATTTTAACAAACATTGATAAATATTAATTAAATGATTTTGTTTTCCTTTTTTCAGACTAAAACTAGCAGCCGCAACAGTAATGACTGGAACAGCATCGCCGAGAATACTTTGACGAAGGACAGTGCTAAGTATTTATGAATATGACCTTTTCGACTATTATTATTGTTTTTTTTATTTTTAGGCAAATCTGTCCATCGTCAACACTATTACTTTGAAACTTAATTAAAATTAAAAAACACAAAGGAATATTAATTAAAAATAATTAAATTAAGTTTAATAACAGTGGAGAATATAACAATATAAAAAATGAAAAAAATGTTTGACCAAACAAAGAAATTAAGAATTAAAAATTTGCAAAACATAAATTAAAAGTTTACGGAAAGAAGATCAATTTAAGATGTTGAACCAGTTTTAATTTAAAATTACCTAGATTTTCTTCATACTTGATATCTGGTGGGAGTTGATTGAATTTAGGAAGCCCTCTGTTCAAAATGTTGTTATTTGAGAAACTTGTTGCGAAAAAGTTTGGAACGAAGTCAGAACGTCTTCTAGTATTGTAATTATGAATCTCGTAGGACCGAATTAGCGTTATATTGTTTTTTAATCGTTGAGTCACTAATTTATAAATCAAAACAATAAGTTCTTTTTCTGTTACGATTTGTAGTGGAAGAAATTCTGCAAATAGTAAACGACTTGGGTAGAACATTGGTACGTTTAAAATATACTTTATAGCTCGTTTTAGCAGAACCTCCAGCTGTTGAATAATATAGCTAGCCGCTCCACTCCAGACAGGGCTCATGTAAACAAAGTGGGACATAATGTAGGAATTATATATAAGAATTAGAAATTTTTTGGGTAGCAGCTTACGTAGTTTCTTCAATGAAAATATATAAGACGATTTTACTTTTTATGAGATTAACATGTTGTTCCCATTTAAAGTTGTCGCTTAGCATTAGTCCAAGGTAGTTAAAACATTGAACTCGTTCAATAGTCTCATTGCAGTAAGACAAACGAAGAGTCACATCTTCATCGTCCGACTTTTTCCTACCCTGAAAAATCAGAAATTTGGTTTTTAAAACATTAAGACTAAGAGAATTTCGAGAGAACCAGAAGGACAATAGGTCTAAGTCATATTGCATGTTTTGATAAAGTTCCTGTCGTGTGCCACAGGAATAAATCAGAGCTGCATCATCAGCATAAAGATGAAGCTTCCCTTTTAAGGGAAGGTCACACATATCATTTATGAAGATTACAAAAAGTATCGGTCCTAACACAGAGCCCAGAGGTACACCTTTTAGTATTTTCCTAGTCTTGCTTTTATCAGATCTAATGGCGACATACTGTTCTCGATTTCTTAAGTAACTATCGAAGAAATCTATTGCTTGCCTTGAGAAACCATATTTTTTCAATTTGGAAAGTAACAAATTGTACAAAACTGTGTCGAAGGCTTGTTTAATATCCAAGAATAAACAGGAAACCTGCTGTTTAATATCAAGCTCCTTGCTAATAAAGTCTGTCAACGCGAGACATGCTGCAGTAGTGTTAGAGTTTTTATAAAACCCATATTAATCTGGAGAGATAAGCTTTTGTTCGTATAGAAAAGATAGAACTCTTGCTGAAATGATTTTTTCAAAAATTTTTGAAAAAACACTTAGAATTGAAATCGGCCTATAATTGTGTTTACTTAGTAGATTACCGGATTTGAAGATTGGAACAACTTTTGCTAGTTTTAAAGCATCAGGAAACTGATTTTTGCTTATGGGCTCATTTATAAGGTTGCTTAGAATGATACTTAGGTGGTTTTTAAAATATTTAATAAATTTGGAAGAAATTGAGTCAGAACCGGAAGCCGTGTTGTTTTTTAAGCTACAAATAACACTCTGAACTTCAGATACATCCGTTAGCTCTAATACAAAATGAGCATCATGCAAACAATCATTTTGACAGTAATCACTTAAGTGGTTGACCGACCTAGAGGGTACAAGTATAGAATCAGTGAAAAACTCGTTAAACTCTTCCGCTACTATCTTCTGATCGCTAATGATATTAGAGTTCTTTTCAAGGCAGATTCGATTGGATACAGTAGATGATTTATTAAAGATCGATGATTTCAGAAAAGCCCAGAATTTACGCGGAGACCCCTTGCATTTATCAAACTCACGATCGTTATACTGCTTCTTAGCACAGTTAATTTTATTCTTAGCTAATTTACAATAGTAATCGTATTTGTCATTAATATACGGATCATTAGGAAATTTTTTTTTATATTTAAAGAATCGTTCACGGTTGTTAATGATAATTAATATTTCCGGAGTCATCCAGTCTTTGTGGTTACCCCGGCTAGAAAAAGAAATCATACGAGTGTTATCATTTATAACGTTTTGAAGTTTTTGAATTACCTCATTGAACGATTTCGAAGATTTAACACTTTCCCAGTTAAACGTTTTCTCGATATTACAATAATCTAAAATTTCCTTTGTATGTTGAATGCGTGACTTCTGTGAATTGCAGTTAAAGCTTAGGACTATTAGTTTATGATCAGAGGCGTATGAGAAATACTTAGATGATATTCATACCTGAGAATATCCGTTAAACAATGATCGATAATCGACTCTGAAGTATGCGAACTCCTCGTAGAACAACTAGGATATATTTTATTAAGGATCGCAAAACCGTGTGATTGGATATCATCCACATATCTGGTGCTTTCATTACTTTGAACAAGCAAGTTAATATTAAAATCACCAATAATTATACTATTAGGGAACAATAGGAGAATTGAGCAAAGTTTAAACATAAATCTTTCGTAATTTGAATCCGGCGCTCTATAAACCGCAAGTAGATGAAGTTTTCCATTGTTTAGTTTTACTACTAAAAAACTGTTATTCTCAAATTCTTCGTTGTGGAGTTCAGTTGCGACGATATTATATTTTAGATATATAGCACACCCTCCATAGCCATTAAGTCTATTAGAAAAGAACGCATTGTATCCTTCGATATTATAAAATACATTTTCCCATTTCTTTAACCAGATTTCCGTCAGAACAACCGCCTGAATATCAAGAGAACTATTACAATTTATTAATATTTCAACATCGGATAATTTATTCCGTAAACTTCTAATATTGAGATAAAAAATATTAAACAAATTTGACCTACTTTTAAGGTTATTGAACCTTATAGAGTTATAGTAATTAATTTTTAATAAATCCGACACACTCATTTCAAATTACAGGTTTTTTTACAACTTAATTCTTGACCTAATTATTAGTAGAATTTTTTATATTAATTAAATCATTTAATGAATTTACCGAATATATTGCTGATGCATCTTCTTTTCTAAGGTAGACAACCGAATTTTTGGTCCATAGGTACTTAAAACCTAGTTCAAGTTTAAGCTGCCTAGCATTTGGAAATATATTCTGTTTATACTTAGTCATGTGATCCCTCAAAAAAATTACTCTATCACTTTTTGCATTCCCCCCGATTTGATTAAAGAAAAGAATTCTCTTTTCCTTCTTTTTCTGCATCACCTTAAGCTTAGCGTTCTCCGTTTTGAACCTGACAAAAATTTGATAATAGCTTTTTTCTCCGATAAACAGCAAATATAAATTTTGCAGACTTATTTCAGTCAGCAAAGTGGCACTTTTCCTGCCTAGGCAGCAAAGCAAGTACTTTGCTGCCTAGGCAGCAAAATAATTAGACTTCATAGAAATAAACAGATATTGCGATTAAAAAATAACTATTTTCCTCACGTTTATTATTATCATTGGTTTTTGGACGTTTTACATAATGCATCAATTCTATGTCATGTAACTCCACCTGCGCATCAATAGTAGTCAATATGTTGGTCAGAACTTCCTGTGGCATTAATTGGTCATTTGGTAATCCAGTAATAAACATATTTTTGTTTAGTTTTTCTTGTTCTAATTGATCAATCTTTATTTCAAGATCAGTAATAACTTTTTCCATCCTATTCTGCCTATTATTTATGCAATGTAATTCATTTCTTAAAGCAATGTTTTCTTCCACGATTCGATCTAATTTTGTTTTGAATTCATCGAAGGAAGATGAAATAAAATCTTGCGATTTTTCAATACCTTGTATAGTTGATTTCATCTCCTTAATGTCAGTGGCTAATGCTGAGAGAAAGTTCATGCTCACTGGTTGACTAGGTGAATCAGCTAGAATATTATTCTTATTGGGTTGAATATTGCCAACTTCTATTTCATTTTCTCCACATTCAGCACTACAAAACCATGAAGAAAGCGTTGCAAAACGTGTAATATGCGTTCCAATAATTTTTTTACAATGGGGATGAAATGTTTGTTTACAGTTATCACACTCAAAGTATGATTGGGCTCCACGCACTTGTTGCTTACAAATTTTGCAGCTGATAGCTTGTGAACAATAGGTCCAATGCTCATTACAAGTTGCATAATATATTCTTTTTATCTATTTTTTCATTTTATTCTTTTAGATTATTGAATATTTTAGTATCAATTTACTATTTGACTATCTATTCTTCTTTTTGACATGACTTAAAAGGAAGAACGAGCTGGGGTTGTTTTAATATATTATGTTACAGTATTCATTAAACTGCTTATGAACTAGCAGAATAACTAATGGCTTGATATATTTGGCTTTTCATCTCAATTGTTTATAATTTAATTTAATTTTTTCATACAAACATAACAAAAACGTATATTACGACCTCAGTTATAATGATATATCAAATATCGGCAAAATTTGGAGAATGGTTTGGAGAATTCATTTAAAATTTGCATCGTTAACTTCAAACTTAAAATTCGCATGTTTAACTTTCAACGTATATACGTGTACAAATAGGTTCAACAATTTTTTTTATGTAAATTGAGACTGATTATGGGAAGAAGCTCTAAATTTTTAAAATATGTATACAGGATTAAAAAAGTGTGGGAAAAGTGAAGCCTTAAAACTACAAAATGTTGAAAGCTTCAATTTTGAAAAATAATAGTAAAGTTAACATGCGAATTTCTCGAAATATTTTTAATTTGTTTGTTTTTAGAAATAGTTTAATGAAATCTACCCTATCGTGTTAAAATTTTTAATCACTTAAAATTTAGACTGAATCTTACTTAAACCAGTAAATCTAAAGTTTAAGATTAACTCAAACTAGAACTAGTGATTTTCAAGATATTGCAAATGGATCAGTCTATGTTTCAAGATAGTGACAAATTTTCTTTATGAACAAAATATAAATTAAGTTTGTTGATTTCAAGATCTGTTTGGATGGTTTTAGAAATTTTACTCCAATATCCAAAACTATGTTTGAAAATATTTTTATATTACTTCGGTCGGAAAGACACACAAGATTTTCGAGCCAAAATTGAAATTGTTTGGCGATTTCTCGACGTTTTAGGATCTACAGATTCTAAAAAAGCAAAAAAAATGTATGTCTGTCTGCATGCTGGCCGGCCGGCCGTTACAACCGACGAAATTTAGAAAACGGCTGGAGGGATTTCAAACATTTTTGTTTCTAAAAATAGGTATACTCAATGGTGAGAGCCAAAAGGACGATGTGTTTGATAGCTGTCCCGGAAGTGTGTCAAAAAATCGTTAAGTGTGTCAAAACAAGGAAATTTGCATATTTTTTGCTTAAAAAACGTTCATTTTAAGTGATTACGAATAGGAACATTGAATTTGAAGAAATCTTGATGGTCAGGATTGGTATGTGAGACCAAAAATTAGATTATTGAAATATAAATTTGTCAAAAAATGTTCTCAAGTGTGTCAAAAGAATGATTTTCATTTTTTTTAACTCATTTGTTTGGAAAAAATGAAATTAATAATTTGTTTGACATGAAATGTTATCGAACATGAAATTGGACATGGAAATTTTTGATTTTGTTATAATTATTTAGACGTTTTAGAAAATCTAAAAAAAAGTTTGTATTTTTGATTTTGTAAGAAATTTCGGACTATTTCGAAAAAAGTTTAAATTTTTGATTTTATTTTAATTTTTGGAATTTTGGAGAATAACTTGTATTTTTGATTTTATTATATCTATTATCTATCTATTTATCTTTATATCTATTGACTATTTTGTTATAACTTTTGCGATATTTTTGGAAAAGTTTTTAGAATTTCGAATTTTTGATTTGGAAAAAAATTTTTATTTTGTAATATTTTTTGACTTCTGAAAAAATTTTTTATTTTTGATTTTGTTTTAATTTTTGAAATATTTTTGAAATTTTAAAAAAAGTTTTTATTGTCGATTTTGTTATAATTTTTGCAATATTTTTAGAATTTTGATAAATGTTTCTATTTTTGATTTTGTAAGAATTTTCGGAATATATTTAGAATTTTGAAAAAGTTTCAAATTTTGTTTTTATTATAATTTTTTGAATATTTTTGGCAAAAGTTTGTATTTTTGATTTTATTATAGTTTTTGCAATATTTTAAGAATTTTGGAAAAAGTTTGAATTTGTGAATTAAGAAATTTTGCAATTATTTTAGGCTTTTGAAAAAAGTTTCAATTTTTGATTTTGTAATAATTTTTGGGATGTTCTTAGAAGTTAAAAAAAAGTTGAGTAGTTTGCTGCTGGGTATCATCTTTTGAAACGCTAAATGGAGAGGCTGTTGAGATGTTTGCTGGGTGTATCATCTTTTCTTTAAGTTATATTAAGTTATGATCTGTTATAATTTTGTGGCAACGTTTTAATATTTCGTGTTTGTTTTGTAATAAATTTCTAAACAGAGATAAAAAATACTTGTGCTTTAACAAAGAATTTTATGTTTGATATACATCGCTGCCCAAAACTAAAAACAATGTCATCATAAAAGTTTTTGCCGGAAACTATATCAAAATCCTTAACCCAGATCGAAGTCTTGATATCTCAGAGCTGTGAGATTTCAGCCCCTTTATATTTTAAATTTTCAACAATTGATGTTATTAACGCATTATTATTTTTTTGGTTTATTTTTCATTTACCTAAGAATAGACAATATTATACAAAAGGGATAACATTTATTTTTCTGTTAGATTTTTTGTGTTATCATACATAGAATTGACCAAGATGACTTAACAACATTTATGATTGGAAAATTGTTTCATTTCCCTGCTATAAAAACACAAAACGTAAAGTGAATGTTGATTTGTAATTGAAAAAGGAATCAATTAGTGTTATGAAAAGTAATGTTGAAGAGGTATGCCCACGTTATTCGAAAGACATATTTTCTTGAATCCAACTTGTTTAAACTAGCTTTTTTTGTTTATACACGCCAACGTGAACGGACACAATTTTTAGCAGATTGGAATGTATTAAATGAGCAAATTAAAGTTATTCGATCCTAATTCATATTAAATGAAGAAACCGTTATACTAGTAGACCAGGGTAGAAGCCTTTAAAAATAATAAAAAGTGAAAAAAAATAATAGTAGGATGAAACCCATTAGAAAATTCAATTCATTTTTTGCATTTTCTGAGAATATTTGCTATAGCAATATATTTTTTTTTCACCATCGGAAAGTAGAGATTTCAACGAACAGAAAGCATACCAGCTTTTTGAAAAAAAAAACTGATATTTTGACGGGTTTTGACGGGAATTTCGATTGAAAATTAGGGTGCTTTTTCGATATTAATTCAAAATAAGGTGAAAAAATAAATATTTCAAACCAAATAAATTACAGCGTATTTGGGACATAAAAAGGTAAGTTTTCACCAAATTTCGTGGAAAAAAAAAATTTTTTTGTAAAAGATAAAAATAAAAAACCAAAAACTTGGTTTTTTGAATTTTTCACATAAATTTTGAGGTTATGTGAAAAAAGCGTAATACAAAAGTTTTAGATCTTTTTATTACCTACAACTTTGCCATTAAATTTTTTTCCATAAGACTTTTAGTTCTGCCGAAAATCGAGATAAACCGTTTTTTACCCTTAAAAACTCACCCCTTCCCCTTCCCGACCTCAGATCGCCCGTAAAATATTTTTCCTTTCATTTTTATAATATTCTTCTCCTTTTCTAATGGGTTTCACCCTACTATTATTTTTTTTGTTTTCCAAAATTATCGACCCTGCCTGGTCTATAGCTAAATAGTTCTCCTCGATTAAAATTGCACAAACTGATAATATGTGAATGTATTTCCAAACTTAATCAAAATAAATTAAATTTATCATAAATTTAGCTACGAATTCATTACATTTGACAATTTATTGGACATAAAATCTAGAAAAAAATATTCAACTACATTGAATTTTTTATGATTTACAATAAACAAATTTGTTATAATTAATCAAAACAAGGTAATGGAGTTTTTCTAACAAGGCAGATAAAATAGTATATTATATACTGAGTATGTTATGATAGACTTTAGGTGAAGAAGTGCTAACCGTTCGAGTCTTTATATATGTGAAGAGAAATTTATATTATGTTCACGACTTTTAAGAAAAGTAGTCAGCTTAAGACTTATTTGTTAATATTTGAGAAAAGTGTACTTAATAAAATTTTCTTGATTAATAGGTATATTCGATAGAATGTGTAGTACTGAACACATTCTTTCCCATTTAAAAGCATGTATAAATATGTACTATAGGCGTTATGCAAACCAATCGACGCGTCTTATAATTTTGCAAAAATACTAAAAGTCTTATGTGGTGAAATCAAATATTGAAATTGTAAAAAACTGAATTTTTCTATGATAGCATATGAAAAGTCTATTTTCGTCACGGCCCTGTAAAAATGAATTCTTTTTCCACCAGTGTAAAAAAATAACAAATTGTAGTTGCAATGGTTTTTCATATAATTTTACAATAGTATATTAAGAAACTAGTTTCATAATCGACGATTTTATCGCACGCAATCTGTTTAGAAAATGACCCGCCCAGCGGGTAGTTTTCTAAAGGATAAGTGCGATAAAACGTCTTATGAAACGAGTTTTTATACTATATTTTTTCTATTTTGCATTTTTTGTCTTGAAATTTTAAAAAATGTGTATTTTATTAAAAAATAGTCAATTTGAAATTTTGTTATTATTACTAATTATTTTATAGTTATAGCATAGAGTTTATAGTTATTCTATGGTTATAGTTAATTAAAGTTATAGTTTATAGTTATAGCATAGTTATTCTATGGTTATAGTTAATTAAAATATTTAACGCTAATTTAGATATTCTTATTAATTTTATTTATATAATTATTCGTTTTAATTTTCACTGACGTTTGTATGACCAATGTGACCAACCTTGAAAACCAAAACTTTGTGGAGCGTAATGAAGGCCATTTCTATACGCAGTTGGGTATCGAAATGACTTTATTTTAAACTCAAAATAGAAAAAGTGTTTTATACAACGCAACCATGAAAAAATAGAAAATGAATTTACTTCGGTCTGAAAGACCTAAGTATTACATTCATGAGCTCAAAGTGAAATTCTCACCCCCACTTTTTTTGGCATTTCTCGACGTTTTAGGACCTACAGATTCTAAAAAAGCAAAACAAAAATGTATGTCTGTCTGCCGGCCGGCCGTCCGGCCGTCATTACCTACGCTGCAGGGAAAACCACTGGATGGATTTCAAAAATTTTTTTTTCTAAAAATAGGTATACTCAAGAGACAGGTCCGAAAGGACGCTGTGTTCGTTAACTGTACCGGAAGTGTGTCAAAAAAATTGTCAAGTGTGTCAAAACAAGGAAATTTGCATATTTTTTGCTTAAAAAACGTTCATTTTGAGTGATTACGAGTAGGAACATTGAACTTCGAGAAATCTTGATGGTCGGGATTGGTATGTGAGATCAAAATCTAGATTATTGCATTATAAGTTCGTCAAAAAAAATGTTGTCCAGTGTGTCAAAAGAAAGATTTTTATTTATTATTTTACCCAATTTTTCGGAAAAAAAAATTAAATTAAAATTTTGTTTGAAATGAATTTTATTATTATTATTGACAACTATGGCATTATAAGTTTGTCAAGTGTGTCAAAAGAAAGATTTTTATTTATTTTTTTACCCAATTTTTTGGAAAAAAATAAAATAAATAATTTGTATGACGTATATTATTATTATAGAGAATTGTGGCATTATAAGTTTGTCAAAAAAAAATGTCAAGCGTGTCAAAAAATGATTTTTTTAGCCAGTTTTTTGGGAAAAAAATGTAGCTGTTTTTATGACGTAAATGTAATTGAAAAAAGTAATGAAATTGAACATAGAAATTTTTGAATTTGTTATAGTTTTTGAAATATTTTTGGAATTTTGAAAAAGTTTGTATTTTTGATTTTGTAATAATTTTTGCAATATTTTTAGAATTTCGGCAAAAGTTTTAATTTTTGATTTTGTAAGAATTTTTGGACTATTTTGGAATTTTGAAAAATTTCAAATTTTTGATTTTTTATAATTTTTGGAATTTTGAAAAAAGTTTCAATTTTTGATTTTGTAATAATTTTTGGAATATTTTTAGAATGTTGAAAAAAGTTTGATTTTATTATAATTTTTACAATATTTTTGGAATTTTGAAAGAAATATGAATTTGTGATTTTGTAATATTTTCTCGAATCGCTAAATTGAAGGTTTTTGAATAGTTTGCTGAAAATGAAAATGAAATTGGACATGGACATCTTTGAATTTGTTATAGATTTTGAATATTTTTGGAATTTTGAAAAAGTTTCAATTTTTGATTTTGTAAGAATTTTTGGAATATTTTTAGAATTTTGAAAAAATTTTAAATTTTTGATTTTATTATAATTTTTGAAATTTTGGAAAAAGTTTCAATTTTTGATATTGTTATAATTTTTGCAATATTTTTAGTTTTGGAAAAACTTTGAATTTTTCAATTTTTAAGAAATTTTGGAATATTATTAGAATTTAGAAAAAGTTTGAATATTTGATTTTATTCCAATTTTTGGAATGTTTTTGAAATTTAAAAAAAAATTTTCTAATTTTATATATATTTTTAGAATTTTGAAAAAAGTTTCAATTTTTGAATTTTTAAGAATTTTGGGAATATTACTAGAATTTAGAAAAAGTTTAAATATTTGATTTTATTCTAATTTTTAGAATATTTGGAATTTTGAAAAAAGTTTCAATTTTTGATTTTGTATAATTTTTGCAATATTTTCAGAATTTTTGAAAAAAGTTTCAATTTTTGATTTTGTAATAATTTTTGGAATATTTTTAGGCTTTTAGACTTTTTCCAAACGTTTGATTTTATTTATTTTTTACAATATCTTTGGAATTTTGAAAGAAATATGAATTTGTGATTTTGTAATATTTTCTCGAAACACTAAATGGAGAGGTATTTGAGTAGTTTGCTGAGTGTAACTAAAAACCATGTCCGCATAAAAGTTTTTTGCCGGAAACTATATCAAAATCCTTAACCCAGACCGAAGTCTTGATATCTCAGAGCTGTGAGATTTCAGCCCCTCCATATTTTTAATGTTATGTTGTCGATTTCTAATTTTATAATTTATAGTAAATATCGATTATATATATACTTTTATATAGAAAAAAAATGCATTTCCTACGCGAGATAAAAACGTTTTTCAATTGCTTTCAAAAAACAATGTTTTCATCTCTTGTAGAATTTTCATCTCTTGCAGAATATACTATTTTTGGAGAAAATTCCACACAGGGCAGTGTTTTATCAAACAATCAATTTTACAAAACAATCATACAAATCATTTGTTAAATCGAATTCTTGCGTACATACTATAAACATACACAACATTTTGTGTTTGTTTATTTTGGATTTTATGACACCTACAACGTCAAGAAAGGTGAAAAAAATGGAAGTCCAAAAATTTGTTTTGTATGAATTTAATGCTTTATCCATACCGAACCAAAATTAAAATTTTTTTTGGGACGTCGATGTATGGCTGATTTCTTTCACCACAGCACTGGAAACAAAATGTGGTGGATCTAAAATGAGTTTACATCCATCATTTACTTCAATTGATGGCCAATTATTTTTATAGATTTCGCAGTTCTAATTTTAAAAACAGATGCGACGGAGGTCTCCACCACTTTGCCCATTCTGGCTCAAAAACTTATCCCCTTTTCATTTAAAATTCTATCTTGTGCTAAAAATATATCAAAATTAGTTATTGTAAGAAAAAGCTGTTGTAATATTCAAGATATTGCAAGATACTGTGTCAACTGTACTTTCATTTCCCGTCTTCTTTACCTATAGTAATACATATACTATAGCGTAGTTCGAAAATGGAATATACATTTTTAAATACTTTCTAACCTATTTTGTGTGCAACACACTTATTATTTCTTACAAGTACATTTGACACTTCCGGTAAGCCAATATCAAATTCATTTTCCATTTTTTTTTCTCGCTAATTATGAAAAAACTAAAAGAATTCAGAAAGGTACGAAATAAATAATTTTGTACAAAAAAATTTATGCTGATTTTTTTTCTTTTTGACTCGTGCCGTGGAAATGAATTAAAAATTGTTTTTTTGATAGAGTTAGGTAGTGAGTCTGAGAATTTTCAAGAGTGGAGTTAGATAGTGAGTCGAGATGGAGTTCGTTGGAAAAACTGGAATCGAACAGACATGAACATTTGTGCAGGAACTTGAGTATTTGTTTTATTGTTTTGACGTGGGTCAGAAACAAGCCAATAAAATTATTCCAAATTAATTTACAACTTTGGTTCTGTTTTTAGTTATGTATTAATAAAAATTGAAAGTTATTATAGAATCAGTTTAAGATTCAACAAGAAAAAAAAATCACATGTTAACCATAAATTGATACACATATACCAGTTTTTGAAAAATTATTTTTGTTAATAAAAAATATCCAGTGTAAAATTGTTTTTTGTTTTGTACATATTTCGATTTCCGTGAATGTTAGAAGTGATTCGAAATAAAATAAATAATGAAGTAATAAATAATGACGTTCAAGGTCAATGACGGAGCGATACTATGTATTGGCTGATAGCACACTTGGGGTCCATTAACTGTACTAACATCATTATAATCCATAGATAGTCAAATATAATTTTGGTGCCTGAGTTTTATTGGGTATCTACCTGAAGTGGATTATTTATGTCTATAGCATTCCTATCATACTTCCAAGCAAACGATAGAGGTCTACTGGATAGTCGAGATAAACGGTAATTTAGAATATTGTATTATTAAGGTTTATAAGATATTATAATTAGAAAAGGAACCAAAGTGAAGGAATATGGATGTGTTAGGCTAAATAATTTGGTGATAGTTGTATTATGGCGGCTTATCACTCTTGAGAACCTGTGTGGTGATTTAGGCACGTGGTAAGATTGATTGATTTTGTTATTTTAAATTAAATTGGTAAATAGAATCCACGCCAGCTTGAACTAGCCGCGGGTGAATGTAGGTGTTGCGTGCTCGACCTACTGGTAGAACTTCACGGTCTACCAGACTACTTACTGCAAGATGGCGCCCCACTTGTGGCTCTGAAGCGACAATGTTTGGGTCTCCGAATCCAAACAGGCAGGTCCTAGAGAAAACAATTTTTTTCTGATTCGGTATTAGTGTTTTTTAAAAATTTTGTTTGGTTACCGCAGGAGTGAGTGTTAGTCCTTTAGTCTAATACTTACCGGGACTACGATCCCTCGAACTTTGAGTTGAAGTAAGGTTTTTGTTTCGTTGAGGAGCTTGGGGTGACGAAACAGTAGGAGATGGACCTTGTTGATAATTGGTGTTTCAGCCAGCATCATCCCACCCTGTGCTGTTTCGTCAGACCCAACACTGAAAAAAAGTTTATAAGCGTTGTTAAAAAAATTTAACCGAAACGTGTGTTGAAAATTGGAAATCGACATACATGTCTGTTGAAACAACAAAATTCAAACAACATATCACTTAAAAAAATTCAACAGACAAATGTTTCCAAAAATTTACCTACAAATGTTTTTCAATGTACGTTTTCGACGGAGTTAGAAACTTTACACCGCTATACTCAAATAAATTTGTTTTCATAATCTTCGTTTTAGTTTATTTTCATTAGAGCATAGCTTGTTGGGATGTTATTGGGATGAAGTGTTCGTAGGTGATAATGGAGCTATAATTGGCTGGACAGGAATTGTTGCAATGCTTGCCGGCAGATGAAATCATTTGTATTTCGTGTCACGGTCGTTGCATCCAAGGGAGCATCAAGAATAGCAACTGTTTCTCCTTACAGGTTGTTTGGGTGTTGGTTTAGTTTTTTATGTCTCTAAGTTAAAACCTCACTCATTCCAGTGGACGATAACAGGGAAATCGCCTGTCGTTCGGGCCACTGTGACTGGCGTTCTTTCTACACCGACCTCAACCTCATATTCTCAACACAGGGTGTTCCGGTGGTGTCTTTGGTTTTTCAGGAAACGGGAAGCAGGAAAATGCTGACCCACTGGCTTTTTGAGCCAGAGCTAGACCGCTGTGCTCTAGTCATCCTGCGACTTCACCGAGGCAAGCTTCCAAAATCCCATTTGTTTATCATATTAA
The DNA here is from genome assembly GCA_963693315.1 of Diogma glabrata. Taxonomy (NCBI): domain Eukaryota; kingdom Metazoa; phylum Arthropoda; class Insecta; order Diptera; family Cylindrotomidae; genus Diogma; species Diogma glabrata. Next base: position 348,181,411 of record OY856187.1, read on the forward strand.
ATTGTTTTTTTTTCTTTCGATTTTGTTGGTTTTTTTCCTTTACCTCTTGTTTCCTCCTCTAGTTTTCTTATATTTGTTTTGGATGTATTTTTTAGGCTCCCTATATTTTTTGTTTGTCCTTATTTTTGTTCTTTTTGTCTCCTTGTGCTGTTTTGCTTTTGGTAAATTTTTTTGTCTGGCCCGGCCAGTTCAGTCGGCAGAGTCTGAGAGTCTATTTCGAGGTTTGGGTTCGAGCCCAGCTCCCATTTCATTTCTTGATTTTTTATTCTGATTCTCAGGACGAATGTATTCAGCCGGACTTCTTCCTTTCATCCTGTCCTGTAATGGGCAAGATACTCCATGTCAGTTGTGCTTCCATTTTTCGTCCTCTTTACGTATGGTAATATAATATAATATAATATATAGTCCAGACTTAATCGTTTCAGAACAACACATGGCCGATGTAATTACCTGATGCACAAGTGGGACTTATATCCCTCACCTTTATGTATATGTGGAGTTATTCAAACAACGAACTACATATTGAATGAATGCCCCTTACTCAAATTCAATGGTGGCATAAACAAGTTAAATGAGGTTCCTGTAGAAGGCGTTAATTATTTGAGAGATTTGGTTGTGGACTTGTAATTTTGTAAAATTGTTTTGTTTCTTTCTTTAAATCATACGATTAAATAAATAAATGGTAATATACTATTGAGATCTTCGAATTCAATAAACTTTTCAACCCACTTGTGTGTAAGAACACAATTATTTAAAATATTTCTCAAATCTGATACTTCCGGCAAGCCCGTATTAAATTATTTTTATATTTCATTCATTTTTCTCCTAATTATGAAAACTAAAAAGAATTAAAACGAAAAAAAAACACTCAAAAAATTCAACAAAAACTTTTTAACTGAAAGTGACAAGCCGGAGCTGGTACGCAGAAATATTGGAAACAGTACTAAAACCTTATATACCAAGTCTCAAGTAACAGGTATTCAGGAGACTCTCCCCCGTTTTGTCCAATTTTGATCATATATATTATATACCAAAGTTTCATCAAGATTCCATGAGATTTTTTCAAAACACATACACAGGCATACTCCTTTTTTGACTATTTAGATTCAGGATGATCCAAAACAAAAGATCAAATAAAATTTGGAGAAACATTTTTCCCTCAAATCTCAATATATTGCACAATTTTTAATTCAATATATGTTAGGGTTCGAATGCTAGACCACCACAGTATAGTTTTTGGTTTCTACCTCCCCTCCTCGCTTTCATATTTTTAATTATGGCATATGAGGGTTGTTATAAAAAATATAAATGCTGCTAAATTTTTTGTAACGTGTTGTTGTAAACCTGTCGCTTTTAGAAAATCCTACACAAGAGCTTAATAAAAGTGAATAAGAACAAATTAAAATTTATTCATTTTTCAAGTGAATTAAGTGATGAAACATGTTTTTTTCTTCACTACCGGCACACGCCATGTGTAACCTCCAATTTTGGTTGATTCATGATTGGTTTGAAAAATTGTTCACATATTAGAAAATAATAAAATATACAAACAAATAAAAAAACAGACCGTTTTATCCTTAATGTTGACAAACGTCAAAATTAAAATAAAATTTATAAAAAATTGTGTCTATAACACAAAGGTAGAAATTCTTAAAAAGTTCATACACAAATGGTCTGTTCCTTTGAAGCCAATATTTTCCATGTAGATATTATGTATATTATTATTGAATCAAAAATTTTCCTTCATTAGATTTTGTTTTTCATTTTTCTATTTTCTTTTTTTTTATTTCTGAATGTCGAACTTTGCGTAAATATTTTATTTCTTTTATCAATTACAAGTTGAAATAGAACGTAAACAAAGAAGTTGTAAACAATTTAAGAATAAGAATGTAATTTTGTTAAATATATCTTTTTATCTTTTCTGGAAATACTGGGAAAGTTTAACGTCTACTAAATTGTTTTCAATGATATTTATAGAAAAATGAAAATTTTAAATTTACTTTCCTGCAAGGATGTGGTTTTAGTTGAAGTTTATTAACAGTCACAAAGTTATAATTATGAAATAGTTAATAGTTAGTACTTTGAGATTTGGTTAAACGTATGAGTGTGCTATGGTCATAATATTAACAATTAACAAGTACTATTCTTAAATTCTAAAATATCTCAAACACTAGAGCTAGTTGATGTCAAATCAACACGGTTTCAATTTGTTTAAATTTTTGAAAAAATAAAAAATTTCTGGTTCAAAATTTTATAATAAAATAGAAGTTATTGAACTCTTTTTGTTGCTGTGAAACAAGCTCTTGTAGTAACACTCTAAACATTTAATCACAACCAGGTTAATGCCTTAAAAATAGCTCTATGAACCTGACGCCCCACTTTCACAATAACCAATTTCAAGAATGTCTTTTAAAAGTATTTTGATTTAGTTTATTGTAGTAAAAATTATTTTGATTGTAGCTCAATAGTTTTCCAGAAAATGAGAAGTGAAAATAACCGTTATTGATGTGTAAGTGGACGTCCCTGCCAACCAAAACCAAATGTTTAACACAGTTTTTGGAAGCAAATCGTTTGTAGTAGATTGTAGTAAAAGTTATTTTGATTGTAGCTCAATAGTTAATGAGTAATCGATCGTCCTTTATTTGAACTAAAACCATGGAATTCCCCGAAAATCTACAACACAAATCTTGTACGATGAAAAAATCTAGTACAGAACACCGAAAATCTAGTAAGCGTATTTTGTAAGCATACAAAAGTACTAGATTTTCATCTGTAGAGGCTTGAAACCATATACAACAGAAACAGAAACAGAATTCCATACAAATTTTAGAGAAACCGAATTTTTATCTGTCAAATTTGTATGAAATTCTGTTTCTGTTTCTGTTGTATGTGAATGCCCGGCTTAAAGCCGTGCATTCTCATACAACAGAAACAGAAACTGAAAATTTTCAGTTTCTGTTTCTAATTTGGTTGACGGTGGTAAATAATAAAACAGAAACCAAATTTTAAGATGACAGCTTTCATTTTATACTATTCATGCCAAAATTAAAATATATATATTTAACCCAATTTAAATTAAAAAAATTATATTAATATAAAAAAAATATTGTAATTCAAGAAACTGTGTATTTTATTTTTCATTCATATAAATCAAAAAATAAAATCAAAAAATAAAATAAAACTAAATTCAAAGCAAATTATTTTTGATTAAATATTTATTTATCAAAATAGTGTGCAATCCCGTTATCATATATTTAAAATAATATGGTCACGTGACAGTTTCTGGACCAGAAACAATTAAATTTTAATTGTTTCGGTTTCAGACAAAACAGACGAATTTTCAGTTTCTGTTTCTGTTTCTAAATTCGGTTTCTGTTTCAGTTGCTGTCAAATTTGTATGAAACTCGGTTTCTGTTTTTGTTTCTGTTGTATGTGAATGCAACGCTTAACGTATGATATTCACCTACAAACGAAAAACAGAAATTTCTCATAAATACATCAATTGCAATCATAATCCCAATCACAATTGGCTGCAATAAACATGATTCCAAACTACACTTTCATGTTGTCATCTTTTTCGGTCTTGCGTTTTCGCTAACCGAAACCAAACGTTTTAATGACGGTTTTGAAAGCATTTCGTTTGTAGTTGATTAAGATAAAGTAATATTAATTGTAGCTTTATTGTTTACAAGTAACTAACTGTCAATAGGTTTAACCAAAACTATGGGATTCCCAAAAATCAAGCTCAATCATGGTGCGTGTTCAAGCAGGGCAAATTAAAATCCTTTTAAAGCGTATGAAAGTATTTTGTTCCACATTCCGGTAGTCTGGTCCTTTTTCACCTCCAGATAAAATTTGGTTTTGGTGTTCGGTTCACAGTTTTTGCTTTACCTAAACATTTACCACCGTGAACCCCAATTTCCGATCCCCATTTCAATTATGACCTGAGATATGGTGGTCAAAAAGTGCATGTGTGTGTATAAACATACACCTACTGTCCATACGTCCTACTGTGGAAATGATGTCTTACAAACTACTTGAAATATTTACCCCGAATGTACCCCGGTACACAGGCATATATATATCTCCTACGTCATTTATTTTCCGCGGATCCGCGGGTTAATTGTGATCCAAGGGCAAAGATGGTAGTGCTCTTGACTTTCGATAGTTTCGTTATAGGTTATATTTTGGATAAAAGAGTTAGCGGTGTTCCGAACACTTGCCTATTTTTACTTCATATTCTGCAATATGTTTTATTTAATGAGATTTAATGTGTAAGATCTTGACAGGAAGACAAGGATCACAACATTTCAGTCAAGAATCAAAACCCACTGCCGTTTTTTTACTTCCAGTAGATTAATAACTTTAATTAATTATTATTATGCAACAGCTTTTTCTCAATTGCTATGACAACAATATGTAAGTTTTGAATTGTAGTATTTAATAGATTATATTTATTGTTACGATTACAGAAAAATCTAGACGATTGCAGAAAAATCTAGACGATTACGGTCACTTCCAGGAAAATCAACAAAATACTACAACAAATTAATTAAATGAATAATGTTGTTGTTGTTGTCCTGTTCTTAGAATTAGGGTCATTGTCAATATAAAATTGAATGATTTTATGAATCAAATCAGCATAACGTAAATTAATCGAATATTCTACTATTTTCTAAAGGTTTCTAAAAAGTGACCTCGAAATTTCTAGATAACGCAAAATCGTATATAAAGAGGGATAACTTGCAAGACATAGTTAGTTTTATTTTAAACCTGCGATAGTGAAGTTAAAATTATAAAAGTGATCTTTAAATTAGTTTTTGTGTAAAGTTATAAGTGAATAAAGTTATAAGTGTTATTGAGTAGAAATAATTTGTGTATTATTTTGAACGTTGTGTTAAGCCGTGCATTCACATAAAACAGAAACAGAAACAGAAACCGAATTTCATACAAATTTGACAGCAACAGAAACAGAAACCTAATTTAGAAACAGAAACAGAAACTGAAAATTCGTCTGTTTTGTCTGGACCAGAAACAATTAAAATTTAATTGTTTCTGGTCCAGAAACTGTCACGTGACCATATTATTTTAAATTTATGTAACAGGATTGTACATTATTTTAAGAAATAAATATTTAGTCAAAATAATTTACTTTGAATTTAGCTCGATTTTTTTGATGGATATTATTATGTGCGATAACGAAAAAAATAAATTTCTTCTTCACTATACATTACAAAATTGTGTTATTTTTTTATTTATATGAATGAAAAATAAAATACACAGTTTATTGAATTACAATATTTTTTTATATTAATATAATTTTTTCAATTTTAATTAGGTTAAATATATATGGATTGGGTTAAATATATATATTTTAATTTTGGCACATATAATATAATATGACAGCTGCCATCTTAAAATTCGGTTTCTGTTTCTGTTTTATTATTCACCACCGTCAACCAAATTAGAAACAGAAACAGAAACTGAAAATTTTCAGTTTCTGTTTCTGTTTCTGTTTTATGTGAATGCACGGCTTTACTAGAAATTTCTACAATAAACCGTTGGAGTTTCTGAAGCTGTTCAAAGAATATTCTAGTTAGGAATATTGTTTGCTGTATTGTTTCCCATTGTTGTGGAACAATAAAGGAGTTGAATACTTAATAAAACCTAGTGTGTTTGTGCTTACTAATCAGTGATCGAACTCTGAAGATATTTGGGAATTGCGTTTATCGAATTGAGAGTAATGCCAATTCGAAGGAAGTTTGGAGAAACGTAACATTATATATAGGAACTACATTTTCAGAACTAGGGCAAAGTCCACCAATACATCAGTGTTGCCATATTTTTATGGAAAGTTATGTTATGGAAGATGGTTGAATGAAATTTAAATTTTGTAAAAATAAAGTGATAAAGTTATTCAATATTATGTTGTCAAATGCATTAACTACACAGAAAGTAATACAGTATACTGTGTGGATATGATTGTAGACACATAAATTAGGTTTGTGGCCTTTGCAATGCATTAAGTCAAGTAGCTATGGTTTATACGAAAGCCTCTTTTCTTTTTGATAAATTAACAACAAAAATAACACTAGTTTACAAGAAAAATCTCCCGAAATAAAACCCAACTTTTCTTATAGATTTGGACCTCCTGAACACGAACATTATATTCATTTTTTTTGTTAGCTCTTGTTTTTGAGATATTCACGAAAAACCAATTTTTTTAGTGATCAAAAATGTTGTTTGGGTTTTCGGGTCTCATATTTTACAAAACAAAAAAATTAAAAATATTAATGAAACACGTGCATAGTAAATATGCTAATAAACATTTTGAGCTATATTTTGTAAAAATCCATTAAGGATTCTGGAAGTTACAGTTGAAAAAAGTTGAAAAAATACGAAAAATTCACGTTTTTTTAAAAATTTTCCATTTTCAACACCATAAATTTTGAACAAATAAAGACACTAATTTTTTTTAATTACTTGGAGCCTATAGTAATTTCAATTTCTTTTCTTTTAAGCTGAAACACACGAATATTGGTGCAGTTTGCACCAAGTTATTCAAGTTTTTCCAAAGAAAGTCAAAACTCAAAATTTGGAAAAAATAATTTTTTATTTAATTTATTGTGCCATAAATAATAATTTTAAAAGTTCAGTCATTCTCAAACATCAGTAAAGAGTTATTTTAAAATAGTAAAGTGTAATTTCCATTTTTGTTTTCGAAGTTGGGAATTAAATCGACATGAGACGTATATAGAAAAATATAAACAAAAGATAATGAATTGTGAGAAGAGGCAAAACATCATAGCATCAGAACTATTTAAGTTAGTTCAAGCACCATAAAGTTAAGCCCCTATTTATGTCTATTAATACCTGTAAGGTTTGTTTCTTTTCTTTTTCTTTTTTCTCTTTTTTTGTTTTTTGATAATGTAAATTTTTTGCTATCACCGCCCGCCTTGTGTTACTCCTTACGTTTATGATCATTTTAAGTTTAATTTAAGAAAGCAATTACATTCTTCTACTTTTTGATAGTTTTTCGGTTTTCCCAACTTTTGTTTAATTAGTTTAATGAGGTTTCTTTTTAAGTAGATAATTGTTGTATGATTAGTTATTCTGAGGATAAATTTAATTCCAAACATTTAAGTAAAATATTAATTAAAAAAGAAAAAATATTACAAATATAAATTTTAAATAGTGTATTGTTTTTAAAAATCAATAAATCATTAGTGATAGCTGCCTTGTAAAGCAACATAAATTGTTAGTAAAGTGTAAAGTCAAGTTTATTTATTATTTTATTTGTAGAAGTTACATAATGCATACTGCTAAAAGAATCACCCTATTTATAAGAACTGCATATCTTCATTACTAACTGATATTTTCCAACTCCTAAAATAAATCCGAGGTGGGAGGAGCTATATCATGTCAAAAATCTTCACAAAAAAAATCTCAATTTCGAGAAAAATCATATACAAAAAAATACAACTTTTGTCAAAAAAAGATATTTCATAATCAACTAACTGATATTTTCCAACCCCTAAAATAAGTCCAAAATGGGTGGAGCTAGTACATGTCAAAAAAACTTCACGAAAAAATCCCAATTTCGAGAAAAATCATATACAAATAAAATACAACTTTTGTCAAAAACGACATTTCATAATCAACTAACTGATATTCTCTAACTCCTCAAATAAGTTCGAGGTGGGAGGAGCTAGATCATGTCAAAAAACTTCACAAAAAAAATCTCAATTTCGAGAAAAATCATATACAAATAAAATACAATTTTTGTCAAAAAAAGACATTTCATAATCAACTTACTGATATTTTCTAACTTCTAAAATGAGTCCGAGGTGAGGGGAGCTAGATATACCACGAAAACAACTTGTATACAAATCAATTATGTTGCAGAATTTAAATTATTCTTATAGTTAAATTTTTTTTCCAAATTTTGAGTTTTGACTTTCTTTGGTAAAACTTGAATAACTTGGTGCAAACTGCACCAATATTCGTATCTTTCAGCTTAAAAGAAAGAAAATTAAAGCTACCATAGACTTCAAGAATTAAAAAAAAATTAGTGTCTTTATTTGTTCAAAATTTATGGTGTTGAAAATGGAAAATTTTTAGAAAAACGTGAACAAAATTTTTGATCACCGAAAAATTGGTTTTTCGTGAATATCTCAAAAACAAGAGCTAACCAAAAAAAATGAATATGATATTCATGTTCAGGAGGTCCAAATCTATAAGAAAAGTTGGGTTTTATTCAGGGAGACAAAAAAAGTTCAAAATTTGTAAACTATTGTAATCAATAATTATGAATTTATTTTAACATAAAATAACGTATGAAATATATGTTCTTCTTTTAATTTAATTTAACATAGTACAAGTGGTTTAGATATTTTTGTCAATTCATATCGTGCTGTATTTGAAATGTATGCTTAAAGTTTTGAGAAAAAATTGTGACCTCTTGTTAAGATAAATAGTACAAAACAACGACTTTTACGATAGCAACGAAACCGGTCTAGTTGTATTTTCCCTCCTAAGGAGGGAACCTTACCTTTACAGTTTGAATTATTATTACCTTTAGTTTTTAATCGTTTCCAACAGTGGCGTAGCCAGAATTTTCTTTTGGGGGCTCAAGGATTATTTTATAAGACTTAATAGTTTAACCCAATAATACAATTAATTAGTTTTATTAATAATTCATTACAATAATATATACTTCATTTTAATGTTTCCTTAATTTTAATTTTTTTAATTAATGATTTTTTAAAAATAGATTAGTGATTATTTTTAACTATCTTAAATTATTTTACATTAAATAATTAATTTTAAAGTAAAAGATTTCTTACCTAGTAAACTATGTAAAATCTAAATCTATTTGTAAAAATATCAGGACTTCGGTCTGGGTAAAGGATTTTGATATAGTTTTTGGCAAAAACTTTCACGAGGACATGGTTTTTAGTTTTGGGCAGCGATGTATATCAAACATAGCTCTATGTTAAAGTACAAGTATTTTTTATCTCTGTTTAAAAATTTATTACAAAACTAACACGAAACATCAATACGTTGCCGGAAAATTATAATCAGAATTCCAAAAATATTGTTAAATTAAATAAAATCAAACTTTTTCAAAATTCCAAAAATATTCCAAAAATTAGAATGAAATCAAATATTTAAACTTTTTCTAAATTCCGATAATATTCCAAAAATTCTTAAAAATTCAAACTTTTCCCAAATTCTAAACATATTGCAAAAATTATTAAAAATCAAAAATTGAAAATTTTTTCAAAACTCCAAAAATTATAATAAAATCAAAAATTAAAAATTTTTCAAAATTCTAAAAATATTCCCAAAATTCTTACAAAATCAAAAATTAAAACTTTTTCCGAAATTCTAAAAATATTGCAAAAATTATTACAAAATCAAAAATACAAACTTTTTCAAAATTCCAAAAATATTTCAAAAACAAATTCAAAAATGTCCAATTTCATTTTCAATTACATTTACGTCATAAAAACAGCTACATTTTTTTTTCCAAAAAATTGGCTAAAAAATAAATGAAATCATTTTTTGACACATAAGACAACATTATTTTGACAAACTTATAATGCCATAATTCTCAATAATAATAATAATAAAATTTCATTTCAAACAAATTATTTTACTTTTTTCCAAAAAATGGGGTAAAAAAATAAATAAAAATCTTTCTTTTGACACACTTGACAACATTTTTTGACAAACTTATAATGCCATAATTCTCAATAATAATAATAAAATTTCATTTCAAACAAACAATTTTATTTTTTTCCAAAAAAATGGGTAAAAAAATAAATAAAAATCTTTCTTTTGACACACTTGACAACATTTTTTTGACGACCTTATAATGCAATAATCTAGTTTTTGATCTCACATACCAATCCCTACCATTGAGATTTCTCCAAATTCAATACTCGTAGTCACTTAAAATGAACGTTTTTTAAGCCAAAAATATGAACATTTGCTGTTTTGACACACTTAATGATTTTTTGACACACTTCCGGTACAGTTATCGAACACAGCGTCCTTTCGGACCTGTCCCTTGAGTATACCTATTTTTAGAAAAAAAATTTCAAATCCCTCCAGCGGATTTCCCTGCAGCGTAAGTAATGACGGCCGACAGACAGACATACATTTTTTTTTGCTCTTTTAGAATCAGTAGGTCCTAAAACGTTAAGAAATGCCATAAAAGGTGGGGGTAAGAATTTCACTTTTGGCTCATGAATGTAATACTTAGGTCTTTCAGACCGAAGTAAAATCTTAATATTAGAATCTTGAAGCAATTCTTCTAGATTGCAGAAACTTTAAAATTTCAATGGGGTGGGGGGGGGGTTTTAAACCCGATTAAACCCGCATGTCGCTACGCCACTGGTTTCCAATAGTTTTTCCCGATAGATAAGGAAACGATAAGGCGGTTTCCTCTTTGGACATGATATGTTTTATCTATCGTTTATAATCGTTTCCTGTCGTAAAATTTCAATTGGTATTTTTGAAGCTGTAAAAAATCAACAAAATCTAAGTTAAGATTCGTATGAAAAAACAATAATTTTAAAGTAAAAGATTTTGTAAAAGAAAACCTAAAATAATTAACATGAAGTACGTTATACGTTTAATGCATAAAGCAACGGTTTCAAACCTAGGAACAGCAAAGACCTCCGTGGCGGAGCTTAGAGTTGGTATCATGGCGAAATAAATCAAAAAAGCTTTATCAGATAGCCAAAGCTCAAGGAATCAAAAAGGTTGCAATTTTTATAAAAACGGTATCAGCACGTATAAGAAAAAAATTACGAATGGTCAAGTGGCCGGGAGACTTCCGGAAAACTTTTTTATATAAACATTAAGGATTCTAGAGGAGCTTCTTTTTCAGGAATATCCTTGCAACAAATCAAATTATTCCAGCATATCTTGTTAGGTCGGATGATAATACTCTAAATAGAAATACACTTTCACCAAGATCTGGAAACACCAGACGAGCACACAGAAAAAGTTTTAGAGGGGTCTATTCTTCACTCACAAAACCTTCGGGCTGTTGCATAAAGATCTCATAATGAAGTTGTCCATTCAAATATGATGCCCCAACCACATCTATTTGGTGAACATACATCTCCAACTCCACAGCTACTGCAAACAACAAACGGATTGTGGAGTATCGGGCAACAGACGCAAACGTCTCTTTAAAATCAAGTCCTTCCTTCTGGTGGAAACCTTTGGCTACAAGTCTGGCTTTGTACTTTTCAATACTACCATCCTTGTGTCGCTTAATCGCAAAGACCCATTTGCATTTGAGAGCCTTGCGGTTTTTTGGCTTATCGATCAAAACCCAGGTATCTTTCTCTTCCAACTGTGAAATTTCTTTAGCCAAATTGCCTTTCTCCATAGCTCACGGTCATCATCTTCTAGTGTTTCCTTGAAATTTTGTGGTGTTGATAATTCAAAGTAAGCAACTGATTTGTTTACAGCAGCATTTTCTACAGCATTTTCTCGAACGTTATCATCTGCCCTCGCATACTCCTCTTCTCCGTCCGAAGAAATGGTCTGCACCTCTGCATTTTGAACTTTGACTGTCAATGGAAAAAAATATTAGTTCAGGTTCTTTTAATTTCTCACCTTCACGTTCTGAGAATGAATTTCCAATAAACTTTAAATCTATAGCCCTTAGATTGCTGATCGTACTCAATAAAAATATTTTCAACACCTTTCTGGCTTCAAATTTTCCGTGACCTGGCTTCTTGTCCAGTGAAACAACTCCTTCAAATCCGTGACAACTGGCTTCACTCCAAATCATATTTCGTGAGGCATCTTGTCTCCAAGAATCTTTGTTGGACTTCTGTTTCTTAGGTAGACTGCTGTGTTAGTGTTGATTGCTTCCGCCCACAAAAACATGGGTACACCGGACTGAAATATCATGCATCGAGCCATATCTAATGTCGTTCTATTCCCTCGCTCAGCAACTCCGTTCTGTTGTGGCGTATAGGGAATGGTAAGCTCTCGCTGGATGACACTATTTTCAAGATGCTTCGTGAAATCTTAATTCAAAAACTCACCGCCATTGTTAGTTATAATCGCTTTTACACGCTTGCCACAATGATTTTCGGTAAAAAAACGGAAAACTTTCAACTTTTCGAGAGCTCGCGACTTCGTCTTCAAAAAATACACGAACTTCATATGTGAGTAATCATCAGTTGTTTGAATGAAGTACTTCGATCCACCAGAAGACACTGTTTTCATTGGTCCACATAGATCTGCATGGACAATCTCCAACATCATTTTTTATCATTTTTTCTCAAGTCCATTGTGTCAAATGATGTCTTCAATCCACCTGCAGTCGCAATCGATAGAAATTCAACTTCGCATCTGGGATGTAATGGACATTCTTCAACTCAATACTTCCATATTCCATTTCAAGAATAAATCTTCCTATACCTGCAGCTTTCATGCAACTGCCATCTGCCAATGTCAATTTGTCCGAGATTGGATTAATTTCAGAAAACATCTCCTTTGTGCAGCATACATCGCCCGTAGCGCCACTATCGAATATCCAGGTGTTGTCCATATTCTCTTTGAATGCGCAGAACAATCCGAAAGATGTCTTGTTTCCAGATTCTGTTGCTTTTTTCTTCTCGTTTGACGGACAATTTTTGGAAAAATGTCCAGTTTTATGACCCTTGAAACATTTCAGCGGCTTTTTCTTATTTTCTTACGAAGAATTTTCACGTTTCTGGTAAAAAACTCAGAATTTCTCCTTATTGATTGTTCAATCAACTTATTCTTAATCGAATCCAATGGTTGAATTGGATCCCATGCTCCATCCCATGCTCCCTTTGTAGTTTAGTATTCGGATATATTACATAATTGTGACGGCTTCAAGCAAAGCGTGATGGTGGCTAACGCTTTAGCATCATTCGTATCCCAATCTTTTTCCTTGGGATTGGCGCCATCTTTAGTGTACTGCCACATGTCGTTGTGGATGAGCACCGAATGCATCAGATTTTCCAAGATGGAACAATTTTTATCGTCCAACTTTTCACTTTTCAATAGCGTATAACGAGGACATTCAGTTACTTTTTAGTCGCGCAATTTCAAAAAATTAAATTTTTTTTGGGGAACTAGGCCCATAACCTATTGGAACAACCGATTGAATTAAAGAATATTTTATTAATGAAAAAACTTCAGACAAAAAACATAAACATAAAAAGCAATGCAACTAGGATTATATTATTAATTGGTTCTCCAACAGATTTGAGGTGTTTTTCACTACACGGTAATTAAACCTGATATATTTTACTTGTTTCTATTAGTCGAAAGTGATTGAATTTATGTTATGATAGTCAACAGCTCAGGTAAGTTATCAATTTAGCGTAAAACTCGTGTAGAGCTTTATAACTTTTCTAAAGCTAAATAGGGATTTTGTATATTTTGCGTTATTTTTCATAATGGGTTATCGAAAATTTTTACCTGTGGCTGCTGTTTATTGTTTTCGATATAGGAAGATAATATTGTAATATACTGACACGTGGTCATATAGACAAATATAGATATTAAAGCAATAATATTGTTTCCTTGGTTTTAGACTGAAGTCTAAAAAGCGCTTTATTTTTTGATCGCTAGACTGTTAAAAATAATAATTGATCAAATTAAATGAGTGTATTGTACATTAATACAAACGAATAACGGCATTCCCACGGAGTAAAATTTACGATATGTATTCCATCTTTCCCTACGCCACGGCCAAAAAATTAAAACTTTTACAACAAAGCAATGCTCTTTGATCTTGTTACACAATTTACTATTAATAGAATTTTTACGCAATCAATAATCAATTCTTTAAAATAACTATAAAGTAAAACATAAAATGATTATTTTCATTGAACAAAGTATCAATTACATTGAATGAAAACAAATTTTGTAAAAGAAAAGATACGTTCGTTGCGTTATTCTTGCAACACCTATTGAACAAAAAACGTTCGTCAAAGTTGGTACCTATAAACACTCAAAATTTCTTTTTTTCGTATTTATTTTTTGTTTTTACTCCTGATAACGATATAATTTTTCCTTTACAATAGATTGTTAGAAAAGAAAAACCAACAAATGTTGTCGTATCGTAGTCATACGAATATATATTGTGTGTAAAAATAAAAACACAGGAACGTTAGTATATAAGAAGGTAGTAAATTGTTGATGATGGCCAGTCTGCTAACACACGTTGAACATAATTCAATCAAAATTTATTAAGTGAATGTTATTTGATTTTATTTAAGTTTTGTTTTTCTAAAATTTATATTGTGTGAAAAGTGATTTAGATAAAAATAAAAAGAGTTAAAAATTTGTTTGTGATTTTTCTCAGTGGAAAATATAACAATAAATTATTTTAATTTAAATAAGAAAAACAGAAAATTATGAAAATTCAAAATATGAAATTATTTTACGGTTTTATTGTTATTGCATGTCTTTATATGGATTTTGTGCAAGGTAATAAATTAATTTTTTTATAAATAAAATTTTAATTAAAATAATTAATAAATTTTCAAATAAAAAATAATTAATTTAAATGTGCGAAGTGTTGAATAACTAATTGAGGTTGATTAACGTATCGTTGGTACGGTACGTAAAGGACGTCATTGTTTGTTTGTTCGGAAAATGCAGAATAAAAATTTTAGCTATAAAAATTAATTATTTATACATTAATTATGTGATTGTTTCTTTCTAATTTTGTTTTCTTTAATTACATTTTATATTATGTATTTGTGGACCCAAAAAAATTAAATTATATTTTTCAAGGGGTTTCGTAGTAATGTAATTCTAATTTTTGTGATAATTGGTTTTTATTTTCGACCTACGGTTAGTCCCGAAAAGGGATTACTATGTTGGTTAATATCACAGGTGGTAAATTGGTAAAATCTATAAAGATTATTATTTTAAAAAATGTTAAAATTATAGAATTTTTTTTTTTTTTTCGAAAATTGTGAGAAAATAATACATATATGGAAGTGAGCTAGGGAAAACTTTTTTTTTATTAATAATAGTTTGAATCTTTTTATTTCAAAATGTTTATCATAAAAATTTGTGTAAATGAAATAGTGGGTAGGAATTTTTAGGTAAAAGAAAGAAAACATATTACTATTTAGTATTTAATAAATTCAAATTTGTTGTTTTGGATAACCAACACTCGACGCCTTAAACACAGTTAAATTTAATAAATATCTCTGAGTTTGAATTACAAAATCGAATAGTTCTTAAGTATAATAACAATGCTGACAAAGCATTCCTTCTTATCTTTTACCCGACGCATAACGTCGACATACATGTTGAGTTTAATTTCAAATTAATTAAGTTTACATCACTGTCATCAATATGTGATCCTAATTCCAAGAAGAAAAGCCGACATAACAAAAACAATAAATAAAATACATGCAAAATAATAACGACGTCGATGATTTTCAGAAATTCTCCTATTTTCTCTGTAAATATTTTTGGATTAACCTTGAATAATCTAGATATTTATTAAAATTATATTTAAAGAATTCCTTTGGCAGAAAGAAGACAGTTCAAATTAGAATGCGATTGTGTTAACAGTTGAAGTTGGCATGTGGTAGTTTAAACAACAAGCGATAAATTAAATAATAATTAACCCGAGTAGGAGCTGCCAAGGTTGAACAACGGACCAATCTGGCGAGCCAAGCCTTGGCCAGGTCTGGGTCAGTTGTAAATGCTTAGACTGAACCCAGGTTGAGTTTATTATATAACACGTCATTAACCAGTCTAATGCATTGTAAACATGCGCAGGCCATATTATGTTTATCTTTATTTTCATATATGTTACTCTTTCCACAACCTTTTCCACACATTTAAAGGAGGTCTGGAATAAAAATTGGTTTGGTAGACCTCGCCCAAGTCTTATTTGCCAAACCGGTTTGTCAGGCTTGGCCCCAGGACATCAGTCCAAGCTTGGCCCAAGCTTGGGCCATTGGAAAAGGTTAAGCCCGGCCCAACCCCCAAAATCTATGGCACGGTATTGGCCCAGGTTTGGCCCCTTAGCATTTTCTTACCCGGGGAGTGTAAACAAATTGTTTAAGTGTTATTGGATTGAAATATTTGGTGTATTATTTACGTTGTGTAAATACTAGAAATTTTTGCAATCGACCGACGGAGTTTCTCAAGCTAATGTTTTTAATCAAATATGTTGTGGGAATTATAATATTATGTGTCATAACAACACATAAAAACCTTTTAAAATCAAGGTCCCACAACAAGATATTGATATTTGATGCACGCAAATTCATAATAGGAATTAGGATAGAGAAAATAAAAATAAAATAAGAGAAAGCAATTTTTTTTTTGCTCGATTCTAACGCAATAACCTTCCATCACCAAAGAATACTTCACAGTCAAAATTGAGGGTGTTACCGTTGACTAAATATAGTTCATCCGCTTTCCAGTGGTATGTAATATCTCACGTTAACTCGTATGTCAATATCAGAGACTAGAGTATGCGGGGTTGTCACACCCGTAGATTAAAAGTAAAAAAATTTCAAATCAATAAAACAATAAAAACTGATCCTTCCAGATGAAAAATTTAAAAAATATTCTAGTAATCTTGTTTGCTATTCTGTTATACTGTTGTAAAACAATAAAGGTGCCCAATAAAAAATAAAACCTGTTGTTTTTTGCTTACCAATCAGTGATCGAATCCAGAAGATGTTTTGGGAATTAAGTTTATCGAATTGAAATCAATGCCAATTCGAAAAAGGCTCACGTAATATCGACCCAAAAAGTGGGATTTTTTTGCGTCAATCTTTGACTCGAAAGTCCGATAAAAATTTCACCTTTTGAGTCGATAATGAGCGAGCGCAAGTAGCGGCCAAAATTTGACGCAACCTAGAATATTCGTTGTGGACTTAAATTGCTCGCATAATCATAGACTTTTGAAACTCATTTGGTACTTTGACAAATTCAAAATGACGGCTCCAAAATGGCGTCAAAAACGACCAAAAACTCCTAATAATTTAATTAGATCATTAGTAAACTGTCATTATTAATTTTTTAGGGACGTATATCATAAATTCCATAAACAGGTATTATAATATTAGCTATAAAACTCAAAATGCCTCTAACCTAACCTTAAATACCAAAATTTAAATTTTTATATAATCAATGATTTTTACCTAAATAATTATTTTGTCTTGAATATCATGTTCTGCAGCGTCTGAACTTATGGCTACATAGCGTAACCTCAAAAAACATTATAATTCCCATAACTTAAAATTTAAAATATTTAAAATATATGGTTTTCAAATATGGTCAAAATCAGGCAATCGTTACATTGATTAGCCCTACACATTTTATGATTTGCTTCAAATTTTTTACAGAATAGTAAAAAAATTGTTTCGTAGAAGAAATTTATTTTTGTCACCAGCGGTTCGCCCTTTAGAGCTAGGTAGGGGTAGTTTTTGAAATCCCTGGGTTTCAAAATATTTTGTGATGTGTTCCGCTGTATAAACATTGCACATTCATTTTTAGACAAATTCTCAATGTTTTTTTCACTTTCATCTTTTTCGTGGTGTGCAGGTCCCAGTGAAACTCTTGCAAAAAATAGTTCTGAAACGAATTGAGTTTGATTTATTATTAGTGAGAATTACCAAGAAAAATCGTGAATATATTGTTACGATTCTGCATAATTGCAAAGAAAAAGAAAACAAAATTGTATTCAACCTCGATTCTCTCTATAGAATATTTCAAAAATAAAATCAACGTCACATCGTTTCCAAGACAAAGGGACAAAGCAAGAACGTTATAGTACATTATATACCGAGGTGATAAAGTAAATTTTCTACATTGAGGTGGATATAACTTCGTTTCTCGCGAATTAAGCACCGAAATGGAGAAAATTTTCTTCACCGAGGTTTATATACTATTTTTTTTACTACTTGATATAAAATTGCACTAAAACTCTTAATTATTCACAAAATAAAATGTCAATTAATAAGCAAATGGTGAATAAATAAAAATTTTGATTTGGTGAAGCATTGTGTATCATATCATTGGATTGCGTATTGGATATTTATTATTCAGGACTGCTTAGTTAGAAATTTATTTTCAATGAATTTTCTTAAAACTATATAAAAATCACATATGCTTTGCATTAAATTATATAGCCTTTATTTATTTTTGACATGAATTGAATTGAATTGAAAATCTGTTCAATATTGTTGAGCCAAATTTAGAATTTTTTTAGTCTACAACTCACAACTAAACTAAATTTCAACAGAATTCAGTTTAACACGAATTAAAATTTCAAATAAACTAAACTATAGTTGCAAAGAAATTTTTGCATTCATTCCTTATTTATTATTATTAAAATAAAATCAAAACGCTTATTATTTTTTAATATATTATTATTATTTTAGGAAGAAACTAAAAAAATTCAAAGATGAACTCAGTTAACAAACGAACAAAAATTATATTTTCATTATTTACTAAGGTGCTAAAATACTTATTATTAGGTGTGGGGAATAATTATTAGTAACCTTAGCTGAGAAAAATAACTTTTGTCTTGGGTTTTTGAGTAAATAATTGAAATTTCTCATGCAAGTAGTAAAAAAAATAAATTTCTTGAGTTTTCTTTGTATTTTGGATTTGCCTAGAATATTTGATTAATTAAGCAGAATTATACATAAGAAGTTCCTTTTTGCGAAATGAGAATTGTTTTTAAATTATAGACTGTGATAATATTAGCAGTTTAAGTGGAATGCAATAAGTATAAATAAATTGATTGTTAGCGAAACGCACTATCGTGAACATAAAATCTTGTAAATAGAAGTTATTTTTCAATTGTGAATAAAGTTTTAAATGTTATATAACAGGAAAATTTTGTGTATTATTTTTGACGATTATTATTTCTACAATCATCCGTTGGATTTTCTAAAGTTGTTGGAAGAAAATTCTAGATAGGAAAATTGTTGCTGTATTGTTTTCATGTTGTTGTAAAACAATAACGTGGTGGGATACTTAATAAAATCAGTTGTTTGTGCTTAATAATCAGTGATTGAATCCAGAAGGAGATTTGGGAAATACGTTTATCGAATTGATAGTAAGGCCAATTCGAAGAAAGGGCGGTAAACGTGACAATATTGATTTATGTCAGTTACTCACTCAGTCTTGATTAGAGTTTGATTTTCACATTAGAGCCTTGCTACAGCCCAAGATTGAGATCTTAGTCTTGCAGGTTGAGGACTACAGAAATGATAACAGGAACTGTTATAAGCCATTTTGCACACGATTTGGCAAATGACTATTTAACCACATCTGGTCCAACTCCAAAACCCAGCAGCTGTTGTCTGAGCAGTTGTCCTATTGCAAAATGCCCTATTTTGCCCCATGAACTACTATTCCTTTTCCTGACAAACTTTAATGCGTGATCGATAAAATTTAAAACCAATTGGTAAAAGTTTGTTTGAGATAGCTTTAATATAGTATTTAAGTCAAGTAAATTATAGATATAAAAATAGGTAAAAAGGGTTAAAAGGAGTTTATTTAGATGTCCGTTTCCCAAGTTTAACTAACTAGCTCACCCTCTTACACAACCTTTATTACATTAGATTTGCTCTAGAAAATTGGATTAACCAAATAATAATTGAATTAATTTTTTCAAAGACAAACAATTGATTAAAGAATTAGAAGTAGTATTGTTTCATATCGTGAAACGTTCCCAACACTTAGATGTCCTCCCCATTCCAACTTTTATAAAGTAGCTAGCTATTGTAGTTAACACTGGACTTGCTAGTGATGTCACTAACAGGAAGAAATCGTAGGACTCCGTTCCTAGCGAGGTTTTTGCTCCAGAGACCTTTAGCCATGTGTGTTCGATAAACAAAGACAAAAATAGGGACTCGGACGACCCCAAAGGCCGAAGAAACTTAGATCATCACACACACAACAATATAACCACAACAATGACATTTGGAAAATTAAAACGAATGTTTCATTCACCCCATGACTTGTTCCAGATTCAACTCTTCATTCCTATGTAATTCAATATATTAGATCATCCTGCGTAAATACATGGTTGACCAATAAATTGTTGACGATGTGGACCAATCAGTTTTTCTAATAAAATTTTCGACAATGTTGACCAATAAATTGTTCCAATAGTTTTTGTTTGTTTGTTGAATTAAAGATAACTCGTTTATTTAACTAACAGTCAAAACGGTTATAAATGGTAGATAAATAGATGTACTAACTTAGTGCCGACTGTAATAGCGCCGAGAAAAATACTGACATAGCGCTGAGAAAAGTCTCGACACTAATTCAATTCAAACTGAAATAGCGCAAAGATGAAATTTTCAATTTGATTACACTACACATAGAAAATCAAAAATCTTCGACGTTATGTCAGAAAAATTCAAACTTAAATATGTCGATGCTAATTCAGTTTGAATTAAATTAGTGCAGATAGTTGAAATCTCGGCGCTATTACAGAAATTGTTTAAATTGAGTTCTCGGTGCTATTTCAATTTAAACTGGATTAGTGCCGTAAAGAAAAATTATGTTTGAACACGAATTTTGATTACATTGATGTGTGTTACCTTCACCTATAAAACTTATTTAAGATTCCTTTGGGATTTTTTGTATTAAATTTCTAGACACTACTATGTATGAACTCATAGGATGAGAGAATATTTCATCAATATCTTAAGTCAACATTCTAATCTACATTCTAAGTCACGAGTGTAGAGTCATTATTGATTGTTGTCAATCAATGCGAAACTAATATCTGACGCAAGGTCAATTTATTGCCATATTTTTGGTTAGGAAATTTAGACACATTAGGGAAATTTTTTTTGGAGGTGGTTTTTGTGAGCAATTAAATTGGACATATTTATTACATATTGGAAATCACTTATATTTAAGATTATTTTTTAATATACGTATGAGGATTAACGTACGCAGAAAAACGTAAGCATAGAACCGAATTTTTATTTTCAGCTGTGTATATAGATAGAGCTTTAGTGTTTATGTCCATAATTAAATTGTCCCAAAAATATTAAACGAAAAATTTTCAGAGTGGTTGCATTGTATGTAAAAATAAGAAAATGATAGCAAAAACAAAAACCAAAAGGTGTACATAAGCACAGCTACCTGTCTTATGTCAATGTTAATTGACTGCAAGAAGCTGCATTATCTGTATGAAACCTGTACAGAACCTAATCCGACATAATTTAAACAACATCATTGTCTAACAAATTTAGCTGATTAAGGAGGTCACCTGCTTCATTTCGAGCCATTGGCTTTTTAGTAACACATATTTCAACATGTTCCAATGCTTTAATAATAGTAATCCAATTCTCAGTTAAGCTTTTAACAGAACAAAATTTTTGTTCAATTTGAAATTTTTAAAACACAATTTTGACATAAGGCGACAAACTTTTTAATTTTGCTATGCAAAATCAAACAAATTTTGACATTAGCAAAAATAAATAATTTAAAAATTATAATTATATATAATGATTAATGAACAACATAAACAAAAAATATTTTGCAATGTTAACATAAAAGCACAATGAATCCCGAATTAATAGAAAATGTATACAAATCCAGAGGGTTAGTCATATTAGAGAAGTAAATATAAAGTGAGGTTAGATTGAATGAAATCAAAATCAAAAATCTCTATGACGCTTAAAAATGTTTGTTATAAAGTTGTTATAAAATATTTGTATTTGTGTAATATCTGTTCTAATTTGGTGTTTTTCTGTCATAATTTGATGATGGTAAAAAGCTATACCAAATTCTGACGTTTCGTTATGGCTGATATAAATTTCAAAAGACAAAATTATGACAATTAATAATTGACATTTGTAATTATTTCGCCGTTTCGCTAACAGCCATACATACAAACATTACAATTTTGTTATAAAGGGTGGCGGCAGATTTTGTTTGGTCCAGGCGGCCGATCATATTTGGTCCAGGCGACCAAGATTGCAAATCCAACACTGTTTCTGGCATGTGCTTTTATCGTCCTGGTCGGATCAGGGTAGACTACAACATGTCCTAGTTGGAAATTTCATAGCCAACACCTATCAGAATTCAAATATGATTTCTCTATTCTTGGAAACCTTATTTGTCCTGGTTCAGTGAGTCTGTTCTATGATTCGGTTGTCTGATTAAATGTGTAATACACCGCATTAGAGCCTATTTAGAACCCAATCAGTGTTGGGGAAGTCAGCACAGATTTGAACCGTAGCATTAAACTCGGGCGATTATTTATATAGCATTTTTGGTATTTAGTTTTTTACTAACTTTTTGAAGTGAAAACTTCTTTAGCCGCGTTGTAAAATTTTGTATGTAGTAAAATCTATATATTCGCATTATAAATTTTTAAATCAGCAAAATATTTTTAAATATGAAACACATCCATCATTTTTTAACGTTTCAAATTGCGATGTGGATATCGCGCTCGACTGATGTTCTGTAGGTCGTGAGTTCTATTCCTGGACTGGTAGATTTTTTTTATTATTTTTTTAAATTTTTATTAAATACCATTAAAATTGTTATTTTTTATTCATAAATTCATAAATATAATAAAAATTTCTTTTTACGGATTTTAAAAAATTGATCTACAATGCAGTTTTTTAAAGTTATATTGCTACTGTCTTTTGCAATTTGCATTCTAATCATCATGCTAAATAAATATTGAACGTAGGAAAGATAGTATAACCTGAAACAATTACATTTGTATATCAAAATTGTTGGTTTGAAATTGTATGTAATACATGTTTCTAAAATTAAGTGAAGACTTAATACTTGTAACTTGATACTTGATAAAATGGATTATATCGATTTAAAGCTCACGATTACGAGACGGAAATCGCATAAATTCTATATAAAGAAGCATACCTTTTGTATGATTAAACATGGATGGCAATCATGATAAATAAACTAATTAAAAATGGTGACACTTAGCCGGTAGTGATTTGCGAAGGGAAACAATGCGCATTAATACCAATTAATTTACTTAGCTTTCCGCAGGAAGATTTGTAAAATTTAAAATTGTTGATCTATGGGTGTGACAACCACGCGTACTTTAGTCCCTGCTATTGGCATATGAGTTATCTTGTGATATCGTATACCACTGGCAATAGCAGTGCAATCTCATTAGCCAAAGTGATATCTTAGGGGTGCTGGCGGATGAAGTTTTTTTCAATCAACTATACCATCCCTTACTCTAAGTTATGGAATATTCTTTGAAGATACGCTATTTTTTTTTAAAATAAAATGTGTTTGGTAGTAAAAATTACAAAGTATGTCACAACAACACATAAAAAACTTTTAAGAACAAGGTCCCACAACAACATGCTTTCTAAGGTGTTGATAGACGCAAATTTTTCTATGATATGTTTTGATTATTTTAAATATAAAAATGTATATATAATAGTTGCTTGAATGCTGATAGATATGAAACCCAGAATAATTTTAATGATTTCAATTTAAACATTCTGAAATTTTAATTTGCAATGCTACAATAATTGGAAGACAGACAAAAAACACAACTATTTCACAGATTTCAATTTTCACTTCTGTCGGCAGTCCTTACACTGCCTTCTTTTTTTATTTCTATAATTACAAACACAGAGTTTTTGAAAGATTTAGTTTTTAAATCCACGATAGTCGAGCGAAAAAGAAATTAAAAATGCCAATTGAAGTCAAAGCGCAACCTGTCGTGAAAAAAATAAATGTATTTGTTCGCTTACCTGCGCTAATTAAAAATACTGAATTATTGCCGAGATGAGATTTCTTAAAAAAACTTAATCCTATCGGTGCTAATTCACTATCCCATAAATTAATGTCGAGAGTGTAATCTCCTTCACTAAGTCATCTGCTTTACGAATTCACTCTCGGCACTAACTAAAAAAAAATTGAATTAATGCCGAGGTTTTTTAGAAAATTAAATCCTTGTCAGTTGAAAAATGTCTGCGCTATGTCAGTTTAGAAAAATTTGTCCTAATTAAAAAAACTGAATTAGTGCCGATAATTTTCTTGGCACTATGACAGTCTGCGCTATTTCACCATATTATAAATTATTACAAACTAAGGTTTTTCAGAACTTTGTGCTAAATGATATAAACACAATTTGCACTAAAAGTCAGGAGGTAGCATATAAAATCATAGATGGCAGTATAAGCGAAAAGCCATGCGATGAACAAATACTTTGAAATACGAATAAAACTTAATTGTGTCATAGCAAATATTGGACTAGTTAATATTCCAATCTTGGTGAGATTATTTAAAAAAAGAAAGTAGCATAAATCGGTACATTGAGAATAGTAGATTGGAGTTAATACGTGCTCCTCCCCATTTTTTCTCAACAGCTGTTTGGAATTTAGCGGATTTCCGCGTAAAGTAAAAAGTGATCTAAGACGATATACTTAAAAATTTATAAATTTCCGTTCTTCGATCTAGGGTCATAAGGTCTTAGAAAGTTGACAGAAAATTGTCTATATGATGGTCGTAAATCTTGTTTCAATGTTATAATATGGTTTTTGTTTTGATTTTATTTCAATGTTGTAAACCAAACAAACTACAAACTACAATAAACCATGATTTGGCTTGTCAGTTATAAACATTATCACCAACAGGTGATAATGTTTATAACTGACAAGTATCGCATTTGGCAAAGAGTTTGCTCACATTCTTCGCATTCATGGTAATGCGTTGTGAACAGCTGAATCATGGTTGATTGTAGTTTGTTTGGTATTATAAGTATCCATTGAAGCTTGCCTGTATTTTATCGTTTTGATAACCTAAAAATAACGTATTACTCAAATTCACGTGTAATGGTTGATGCCGGATGGAACAGCATCATCCAAACCATTCATTTTTTATACATCGAGTTTATCAAACATATACATACATATTTCAAAATAATTGTAAATTTTAACGAGAAGTCTGCTAGGAAATTCCTTTTGATCCATTATATCGCTAAAACCATACCCTTTCAACAACAGTACTGCTAGCCTAGCACCATATTGGCTGTAAAAATTTTTTTTTGAAGTTTTGATTTATTAACACAAGAGAAATTAGCAATGGTTCGAATTATATGCTATGATTCTTGCTTAGCTTTTCTTAAAAGAATCAATCTGTTTGTATGGTGTTGATACAGTTAACTTGGTATGGTTGAATTTTCTATATTAATTTGTCAATACCGAGAAAATTTCTTAAATGTCGGACTATTTGAGGTGTAAGAAAATCTAATCTACTAATATTAATATTTCTGTATCTGGATCAAGTCTACTTAACATAGTCTGTTATAACTGGCCATCACAAATTACATTTTTATTTAATTTTAAGATAACTCATGCTGGATGTTTACCTACATATTTTGTTATCTTAAAATTTATTTCAGAATAACCTTAAGATGATTATGTTAATTTTTATATTTATGCGTCCCATCTGAAATTATATTATTGTTTAAGTAAAATATAATTTGCAATATTTATATACGAAGAAATTCAAAAAGATTGTTTGATTTCTATCTAATGTTTCATTAGGGACGATCATGGTGAAATTACAAAATTGAAAGTAAGATTTATTTTAGAACATCAAGAAATTTTGAAATTTATAAGCCAAAACTAACAGTGACATTTAATTTGAGTTTTTGTTGAACAACATAAACAATCATTTTGCAAAGGCGTTACACAGTTTGACGTTTCGTAGATATGATATTTGACCCTATGTTCCAATTTATAGGGAGCTCTGCTGTCTACTGTGTATTGTTCTAATTGTTTGGATGAAGGTTTTTGGGCACACTAATAAAAACAATTAGCTATGATAGTAGCTTGGCAATGGTAAGAAGTCATGCGAAGTCAATGTAGCCGTGAACTTTTTCAGCTCCTCCAACAAACGAGATTTAATGGAATCTCGCAGCCGCTTGTGGTTTCTTTTCTTCTTCTCCTTTTTAGAGATGTTGCTTTAGACTACACCGTGAACATGCCCTATTTTTATAGACTCCAGTTTTGGTAGTCGAAATTGTAAGATGTATCGCTTCGAACTTTTGGTACGTTGCTGGTTCAATGTATAATATTATTATAATCTTACTTGGGAGGACTTATGTGCATTATTGGAAGACTTTGCTTAAGGAGGTATTCATTTTAGAAAGATGAATATGATATTCATGATGGTTCTTTTTGAGACACTTCTTTGATGGTTCTTTTTGAGACAAATTTTTGATTGCTCAGAGAAAAAAAGGGAGATGTGGATCAATGGCTGGAGTAGATAAAACATTTACCATTAAACAAACTAAAGCATCTGAAAGAAACAAAACATTACTTGCCCGGCAACAACGAGTGAAGAACAAGGATTTTATTAGAATCTTCTAAAAGGAAACAAGGAATTTATTAGAATCTTCTAAAGCTGAACTTTTGAAATTTTCTGACGAATCTGAATCTGAAAGTAACTCAGCAGCAAGTGACGATGCAACTTTTGAAACTGAGTACAATAACGTTTCTGTTGGAGGAAAAAGAAAACGGGGGCGGAAAACCATAATTACACCAGAACTTGCAGCAGCACTAGATCGGACGAAAGTGTCAGACCGAAAAGCGGTTTTCGTTATATCTGAAACTGCCAAAAGCTTAGGACAGAACATTAGCCGATTCGCGTTAAATAAAGATACAATTCATTGTCAAAGAATGTACGAGAGAGCTAAAAAATATGAGAAAATAAAAACCCAATTTCATGGCAACATCCCTTTTGTCATTCATTGGGATGGAAAATTGATCCCGGACCTGACTGGAAAAAATAAAGTTGATCGTCTGCCGGTATTCGTTTCTGGGAAAGGAGTCTCTCAACTACTATCAGTTCCCAAGATTCCATCTGGAACAGGAGAAGCTCAGGCTACAGCTGTCTTTGAAGCCATTCAAGAATGGGGCATAGAAAACAATATTCGAGCAATGTGCTTTGACACTACAAGCTTAAACACAGGTCATAATTCTGGTGCCTGTGTTCTTCTGGAACAGAAGCTGAAAAAAGAGATGTTATCCCTTGCTTGCAGACATCATATTATGGAGCTAATAATTAGTAAAGTGTTTGAAGTCTGTATGGGAGCTACATCTTCCCCATGAAGTTGCCCTTTTTAAACGATTTCAAGTATATTGGGGAATGATTGACCCCAAAAATTATGAATCCGGTGTTTCATGTGATGTTGTGGTGAAACAAGTAAAAGATATAAGGGAAGAGAGAATTGTTTATGCGAAGAAACACCTGGAACAAAGAGAACCTAAACTAAAGGGGGATTACAAAGAATTCTTAGAACTTGTGATTATCTTTCTTGGGGCTGTTCCAGCAAGAGGAGTTAGATTTATGTCGCCGGGAGCAATGCACCATGCCCGCTGGATGTCTAAAGTCCTATATTGTCTAAAGATCGCTACTTGATTATTCAACAATTCATTCAGCCATTTCCAAGGCGACATCGCTTAAATTTTCTAACCATTTGTGGTATTTGTCACAAGAACTAGTTGGTTTAGCTTTGTTTGATAGTAGTGTCAGTGTATCAAGCAAGCGAAAGATGGTGAATGCTATGCAGAAGGATGTGAATGTAGAGAAACAAACTGAAAATTACTCCAAACAAATCAGTGTTGCTCTGGATTCATTCAAGACTAAAAACTTGGAAGATTTTGTTTCGGCCAAATCAATGATATTGTTTGAATTGCTGGAACTTCCAGTTGGATATCTTGAGGTTGATCCAGATGTTTGGAAGTTAAGAGAGGACTATAATCAAGCAAAAGAAATACTACGCTCTTTGCAAGTAGTAAATGATCATGCCGAACGTTCAGTCGCTCTTACTCAGGAGTATAGTGGACTTATAACCCATGACGAAACTCAGCTACAATTCCTTCTGCAGGTTGTTGAAGAACATCGTAAAATGTACCCCGATAGCAGAAAAAAGACTGTGTCTCGGCCTTTATAAAATCATTGCAATTTTTATATGAACTATAAAACAGATAATATGTAACATAAATTAAGTAAATTGATTAAATTTAAAACATTTCATAATTTTTAAATACACATGTAAAATACAGCAAATATTCTTATTTTTCTCTAATTTTTGTAACTTTGAGTCGATTGAGCTACCTCTAAATATTAAAATATTTTGCTAAAACTTGTTGAATAGTGTTTTTTTACCAAAAGGAACAAAATTGGAGGGTGGGACTTCCAAAAAAAAAAAATTTTTTTTTTTAGGTCTTTTAAGCTCCACCCTAATATGTAGCAAAGAATCTATAGTATACTCTATTTTACAACCTCTTCAGTTGTCAAATTCAATTTTCTATAAATACAATACAGGTCAAAACTCAAAAAATACAGTTTGATTACTTTTGTGAAAAATTCGCTTTCTTTTTTCTTTTTCAAAGTAAAAATAAAAAAATAAATTCCCACAAAAAACCAAAAAGAAACAAAAAAGATAAGAAACTAAATTTTATGAGGAGGATAAAATTTGAATTAGGTATTTTTGTGGGAAATGGAAATTTTTTGTGTCAAGATTGATTACTCTATTGCAAAACCGAATCGACAAGAAAATATGTGCGATGATAGTAATATACGTTTTGAATTTATTGTATATAGTTACAATAAATATTTAAATTGAATTGAAATAGTTAAAATTATATTTTTATTTATATATTTTTGCTGTTATTGCACAATTCTCTTATGAATTAGAAAATATTTTACGCAAACCTAACTTTTTGTTTTATTTGAAGGAATTATTTTATTCTTATAAGTGGAAATAATTCATCGTAGATAGAGTAACGATTTCTTGGAATATATATAATTTTATTAAAATTTTGTTTAAATGTTGTTTTGCTTTGATTTTGCTTTTTTTCACTTGCAAATAAAAGTTTATGGAGAGTTACAAGCTAACGTGTGATATCATATACCACTGACAATTGCAGATATTACTAGTTAAGATTCTATTTTATGACTACTGACCGTTAAGCTCTATTCAATCAACGCTAACAGTGACACCCTTAGTCGCCATTTTCCATACAAAACGAAAATATCCACTAAATTTGCTGGTATTTTTAGACCGTTTATTCATTAAGTTCAAACGTCAGTACTGTGCTTGTTTTGGTCTACTTTTTCAGTTTATTTGCCATTATAGCTCATTTCTCTGAGTTTAAGAAAATGTAGATTCACCCGTTGCCCCTTCACGCAGTTCAAGTCAATTCGACTCGAGTTCCACATATAACGGATTGTGGCTAATTTGCATCTTTTCACAGCTCTAGTTCAACGCAAATTAACTAATTTTTGGTATTGCCCCAACTGGTTTCGATGCCATTGCGGAGACATGAATTTTTGGTTAAGAAAACAACCATAAAATAGAAGGCAGTCTTGAGGACTGCCGACAGAAGAGAAAACTTAACTTGAAATAGCTGTGTTTTTATTGTCTGAATACAACAAAATCTTTACTTACTTTACCACACTTCCACACTGTTATTAACTAAGAAAAAATCAAATTTAATAAAAAAAAAACAAAATATGAATCAAGAGAACGAAGGTAAAATTATCTATAATATATTATAATCAATTTCAACAATACTAAAGTTATTCGTACTACCAATAACGTTTTCTTTATTAAAAAGTATAAAGAAAAACAGACAAATCAAATATGACAAACACAATTTTTTTTATTTTACTTAAAAGTACAACAAAATCTTTACTTACTATACCACACTTACATATCACACTTAAACCGAAAAAAATCAAATTCAATAAAAAGGAAAAAAACAAATTATAAATCAAGAAAATGAGAATAAGAAATAAGAAAATAACAAATGATTACAATTTATCTCACTCTCTTTTAATATTTATTTAATTTTTAATATTATTTAGCGTGACGATGACTCGAATATATAAATTTTTCGAACTCGAATATACAAAATCGCACAGCGCGCCTAAAGAAGTTTTCACTTCAAAAATGGTACAACAATAACCAACAGAAAATAGAAAAAAATGAAAATAAAACAACAACGAAAAACAAAATAGTCACAAAACATTTTTTTAAAAAACTGAAGAAAATATTGAGATGTCACAAAAATCTCCTAAATAAATTTTATTATTAAAATAGTAAATTTTATTTCGTATTGACGTCACGCTGTGCTGATAAAAGACAATAGCAATAACCTTAAATAACTACACTATCGATAAATTTAAATACCGTAAATTGTCCGCAGCCTTAAACTGTGTTTAAATCAATCTTTTGTGATGAAGATGTTAACTTATATTTTAGTTGTCATTTTCAAATAGTAGTTGTCATTTTCCTTATTTTGTTGTCACGGACTGAAATTATGGAAAATAACGATGAGAAAACCAATATTTTATTATTTTAGCACTGCCTGCCAAAAAAATAATTAATTTTCTTGTTAACAGCGAAATGATAATAATTTGAACGAAACGGAAAAAGACAGTAGCAATAACTTTAAAAACTGCGTTATCGATCATATTAAAATTCGTGAAAAGAAATTTTTATAATTTTTATGAATTCATGAATAAAAAACAATAATTTTAATCTTTGATGTTTTTGCTTTTTCTGAAAGAGTTTGTCAAAGTTTTTTCTAAAAACTCGGATGATAAGTCTATCTTATAAGTTGTGCGTATGTTTTGCTTGAGTTCTCCGTGTCAGTCCTGAAATTAATTGATTTTTTGTTTGCACTAATGTATAAAATTTCTTTATTCTCTTTCATTTAATTATATCAGCTTTATTTGTGTGTTTTTTCGATAATAATAGTATGTATTATTGTATTGTTTTCTAACCTATAGTCTAATGAACTTAACCCATTGTCTAATGAAAACTTTCCTATAAAAAAATTATCATTATTCAATTGGTATGATTCCAATTGTTCAAATTGTTTTGATTTCATTAAAATTATTTTCAAATTATAATCACAATTGCTCTGATAAGTTTTGTTCAAAAATCAAATTTTAAGTTAAATTCACTTATTTCGTTTAGTTGAACTTGGTTGATTGTATGAGATGGGCGTTTTTTATCATCAGGGTTTTTTAATAAGAAATTTGATTTATCAATTAAAACAATAAAGGTTTATTGTTTTAATTGATAAATGTTTTTATTTAAATGTTTTGATTTAAATGTTTTTATTTTTTATAATACACAATTCTTTGTCAGAGAATAAAGTATTGTAATCGATTCGTGTTTAATGGATTTTATTCTCTCGCAAATTAAAATTCTCTCTCGTGCCTCGCTCAAATTTTAAAATTTGCTTGAGAATAAACTATTTCATTACACACTCATTAATTAAACTACTATTAATTGTTCTTTTTGCTTTATTAGATTCCAAAGTTAAAATTGAATAAACAGGAAAACAAGACACAAACCAGTAACCATCAACTAACTCTCTCTCTTAAGCAAAATCACACAAACACAAAACTAATTCTGAATAACATAAGTTGACATAATTTAATCTCAATTTATATCAAGTTTTATTATTATTGCACCTAAGAACAAGGAATGTCACAGAAACAAAGCCAGTTTTTACTGATTTAAACTAATTTTAATTTTAATTTTTTTTAAATTGTGTGGTTGTTGTGTGTAAATTCTAATGTTAGAATAAATGTTTTTAAATTAAGTATTTTATATAAACAAAGAATGTAAGTTTTTCCTTTTTATTATTATTCATTTATTATTGTCTAATTTTACTTTAATTTTAAATTAATTATTAACAAAGTACATTATTTATAATTTTTAATCTCCAAAAAACTGTAAACAAATTCTTTTGTGTGATTCTAGTAATATATCAACTGAAGAAGGTGGCAAAAAACCACCGAAACGTATTGGAGAAAAAGATATTAACATAAAATTTGAAATCATGAATTAATTTTTTTATGTTTCAATTAAATGAAATAAACTTAGTCTAGCATCCGAGTTTTTAGAGATAAGTTTGACAAACTCTTTCAGAAAAAGCAAAAACATCAAAGATTAAAAAGAGGGGACATCGGGAAAAAAGTTTTCACGGAAAGTAAAACTAAATAATTTTAATGTTATTTGATAAAAATTAAAAAAAAAATAATGTAAAAATGTACCATGCCAGGAATTGAACTTTCGACCTATATAACCTCAGTCGTACGATCCATATTGCAATTGGAAAATTTACAGCCGAATATAGGTATTTTATACTTAAATAAATTAGCGTGACGATAATTTGAATACAAAAATGTATCCCCATACAAAATCGCACAACGCGCCTAAAGAAGTTTTCACTTCAAAAATTCGCCTTTACAGAGCTCTAACCAACCCGACTCGTTTCCAAATCCAATGAGCTGTGGCAGATGTTACCAATGGCTAGGTAATTCCAAATCTGTTGAGGTTTCCTTATAGATTTGTGTTAACTAAAAAAATCAGGATTTTTTCACACTCAAAAACCTAAAATACCAATGGAAAAATCCGTGATCTGTACGAGTGACGCTGACCCAGATCATTTTTGATCAACTTAATATTTAGCTTACAAGTAGCGTAGGGCATAGATAATATAAAAAAATATGTGTTGTTTTAGGAATTTTTTAAAGGGTTTTGTTTAAGAACACCCTGGTCTGAAAGATTTCAGACAATTTAAATTCAGAGTAACGTTGCAATCCAATTGCAATAAAAAACAGCTCATGCTACATAAACTGTTTTATGTGTGTTGAAAAGGTAGAAAACTGCCCAATTGAAAAATATTTAGTAAAATTTTTGCAAACACTGTTAACAGTATTAAAAATAAAAATGTTACAGATGGCGCTGATGTCGTAGGCCAAGAACTTTTGGAAATTTTTAAAACAATATGAAAGTCCTAACCTATAAGCTTAAAACATTCCAAAATTTAAAGATAGCATTTTTTTGTTCTAAGGATATCATTTTCAAAGATGCACATGTGGTCAAAAATTAAATTAAAATAAAAAATAAAAAATTTTCATAGCAGAAATTTTAAAATGTTTTAAAGTATTTAATTTAAAAACAGTGTGGTTCGACAGATTCCTGGCAATTCAAACTCAGAGTAACTTTGAAATCCAATTTCAAGAGATCAACTCACTCTATGTAAATATTTGTATGTGTGATGAAAAGATAATTGACCGACTACTCGACCTATTGAAAAAATAAGAAAATGTTTGCTTACTCTGTTAAAATAAAATAAAGTACTTAAATTATTTTATTCTCTTCCATTTAATTATATCAGCTTTATTTGTATGTTTTTTCGATAATAATAGTATGTATTATTGTATTGTTTTTTAACCTATAGCCTAATGAACTTAACCTATTGCCTAATGAAACTTTTATTCAATTGGTATGATTCCAATTGGTCAAATTATTTTGATTTCATTAAAATTATTTTCAAATTATAATCACATTTGCTTTGATAAGTTTTGTTCAAAAATCCAATTTTGAGTAATTCTCTTATTTCGTTTAGTTGAACTTGGTTGATTGTATGAGAAGGGCGCTTTTTATCATCAGGGTTTTTTTATTAAGAAATTTGATTTATCAATTAAAACAATAAAGATTTATTGTTTTAATTGAAGAAAATGTTTTTATTTTTTATAATACACAATTCTTTTTTATAATAAAATCTTTGTCAGAGAATAAAGTATTGTAATCGATTCGTGAATAATGAATTTTATTCTCTCGCAAATTAAAATTCTCGCTCGTGCCTCGCTCGAATTTTAAACTTTTGCTTGAGAATAAACTACTTCATTATTCACTCATTGATTAAACTACTATTATTTCATACTGATATCTAAAACGACATTTTTCGGATTATTTACAGTACAAAAAGTTGAACTTTAATGTCCTAGGACTTTATAAAATTTTATAAAGTCCTAGGACGTTAAAGTTCAACTTTTGTACCATAAACTTTGAACTTTAACGTCCTAGGACTTTATAAAATTTTATAAAGTCCTAGGACGTTAAAGTTCAACTTTTTGAAAAAAATTTAAAACTCATTTCTTTTTATTTTAATAAATTTCCAACAACTAGCTCGTACTTTAAAGTGTCACTTTTCCTCACTAGTAAACAACTAGCTCGTACTCTAAAGTTTCACTTTTCGTTCTAGATAAATAAATAACTATTATTTCATACTGATATCTAAAACGACATTTTTCGGATTATTTATGGTACAAAAAGTTGAACTTTAACGTCCTAGGACTTTATGAAATTTTGTAAAGTCCTAGGACGTTAAAGTTCAACTTTTTGAGCAAAATTTAAAACTCATTTCTTTTTATTTTAATAAATTTCCAGTATGAAATAAAATTTTGTATTTACCTCAAACGAAAAGTGTTTTTAAAGGTACTCACTAGTAATTTCGGCCTCGGCTAGACGCCTCGGCCGTAAACAACTTGCTCATGCTTTAAAGTGTCACTTTTCGTTCTTGATAAATAAATAACTATTAGTGTTCCAACATGGTATGTCCTTCATTTCCCCAAATTTTCCAATATTCTGGCACTCGTATGGTTTATTCGTCAGTCATTCCTCATTTACAATTAATATTATCTCCGGTAAATCAGCCCAAATTCTTTAAAAAAAATCTTGTCGAAAAGCTTTACGGATATGATTGTGATCTTGCTGGGCGTCAATAGACCTATATTTTATTTGCTTCAGTACAGAATTACAAACTTTCCCTTTCTTTTAGTTTTTCGGCGGTTTTTATGGTTGTCCCAAGTCTCAAGATATTTCTTTTATATTTGTTTTTACTCTGCGCCATCTTTTGATTATTTTATTTGAATGTAGCCATCACACCGCACATAATTTCATTTCATTCGAAAGCAAAAAATGCTATCTTGCATGAGTATAAATTTAAGAGGCAATACAAGAAGCCTTAGTATTTCTTTTAAAAGGACCTAAGCATTTTTTTTTATTACTTTAATTTTGGAATAAAAAAAAATATTTTTGATAGTGTAATCAAAAATTTTGCTGTGTAGTTTTTTTCAATAGACTCTTGCAATGTGAGTTCAAAGTTACTCCAAATTTGTTTTTTAGGACCATCTTTCGACCATCCTGTGTAATGAAAACTGGACCTGCTAGCGATGTCACTAACAGGAAACAATCTTAGGACTGCGTGCCAAGCGAGATTTTGTTCTAGCGAGCATCAGCCATGTGTGTCCGAGAAGGAATTTACCCAGTTTAGTACAAATAATCAGAAATGCAGGCAAATGAGACTGTGCAAACGAAATTAAAAAAACGAAAACAACGAGTAGGTATTCTGACGATCACAACGGCCGAAGAAACCGAGATCACCACACATACACTCCAAAATAACTACGATTGTTGCATAGTAATAATAAAAACAACTAAATCGTTGCGCCAAATGTACAGTTGGTCGTATTGCTAGTTATATTTCGAACCTGTTCAAACTGCACACAACAACGGCATCTCACACACACAGCCAGAATAATATAACAATGTTTCGGTAGTAATAAAAAGTTATATTTGCAATTTTGTTATGATTTTAATTACTCAAATGATTAGAATTTATAATTATTTCTAATATGAATTAAAAAAAACAAAAGTTTATGAAAGTACTTTTTCTTATCAAATAATTACAACGTACATTAAGTATTTATATTTAGAAACCTTTTAGAAAATCTAGATTCACTTACTTTCAAATTTTAAAATCTCATTCTTGCCGAATTTTCCTTTGACCCTATCAAATGGAACCCAAATCAAGAAAACAATGTCTATACGTTCTACAAAGGATAACAACTTTTAACAAAAGTTCCGTATTTTTGTTAAATTAAACCGTAGTTAGCACTTAGACAATCACAACGAATATTCAATTTCTTGTTATTTCTATTTGTATCTTCAACAAAATTTCCTTTATGATTTTTTATCTGTATCTTCTTTACCATAACCCAAACTTAATGTTACTGAGTTTTATCAAAATTTATCACGCAAATTACGATAAATAATTGATTTTATACGCCCAAAGGTTTAATGGAAGTGTCGGTTCTACGGTTATTTATCTCACATATTTTTGGTGTTAAACAAAACAACACGTATTCACTGATACAAATAAGGAAAAACCCAACCAAGCTCGAAAGTCAGGTTCCCCTAGTTCCTTTATAATTAGCAAGTACGGAAAAATATATGTTTTAATCTATAGCTATCCGTTAATGCTAAACTGTGGTTTATATCCAATTAAATAGTCAAGCAATTCTACCCGTTATAGTAACACTTTTTAATTCACAACAATTAATGTAAACCTTAAACATTTTTACCGAATTTCACTCAGCGAATGACAAAAAAAAACAAGTGACTTTCTTTTCCTTCAATTCACTCATTAAAATTTAATGAAACCTAGCCAAACCTTAAGATAAAATTATAATACTCACTAACACGACAGTTGGTTGAGAATTTTAAACAAAAGAAAATTAGATAAAAAGAAAAAGAAAATCAACTTAGGTGTTTTAATAATTACAAAAATAAAAAAATTCAAAAAGTCCGACGCCTTCATTTAATTCCGAGCGATTGTCTTCAACGAAACAAACAAATAATCCTTCTTTTTCTTTATTCAAGTCTAACAATAAAATCAAATAAATTTTCTTCATTCTATTAACTTTTTTCTTTTACACAAACAAATTTGACTAAACATTCAATTTGAACTATAACTAACACAAATTCAATTTTTCCAAATTTCTTTGATTTAACTTAGTTTGGCTAAAACTTGGCTTGTTAAAAAAAATTATTTAACTAAACTAAATTTAAAAAATATTATAATCAAAAAAATTGGATTATCCCAAAAACCTTTGTTTAGAATTTTAAAAACCTTATATTTCAAATTATAAACTATTTTGTTTGATTAATATCTCGGAACTGTATTTCAAACACAAAATATCCATGTAACATATAACAAAAAAATTATGAATCAACAACATATCAAAATGAAACAGCAGTCGATGGAAACAAAATCATTGCAAACAGGGTTGGGAAAGATATGAATAAAAAGACGATAAGTTGTATTGATCGCGTTGATTTATGCAAAACAAAGTTTTCCGGTCAAATAATTTTTTACGGGGACAACAGCTTCGTAGCACTTGTTCTCAAATTAACACTTTAAAAATTTTTTTAAAGCACACGTTTTACTTTATTTCACCTTTTCTCCTTGTATGCTAAGTATGAAAGCGACCAAATTCAATCAGAAATTGATATTGAGTAGTTGAATTGATTGAGCGCAGAAAGGATGAATAATAAAAGTTTTTTAAATGAAAAACTAATTCCGAATTGATAATTCGGTGTTTTGACTTTTCAAAAACTTGACGGTGTTGACGTTTCAAATATTTACTGAAATCAACCAATACAAATAATTACAGGCTAGTGATAATAAGTTCAATTTGCAGTCAATTAACGCCCTATCCTAAAATTTAGACTCCTTTTATAATAGTTTTTATGCTAAATAATAAGCGCCAGACGCTGGGATTAATTCTCTTTCTCTTTGATTTTTTGTTGGCTTGATTTGTTTGAACCTTCCATTAGCATTACGGATTTATTTAAATGCCCAGCATTTAATGCCTAACTCATAAAAGATAGACGAATAAGTTAACCCTTAGATAATTAAAGGTAAAATGTTATTGTTGTTTCAAGTATTATTATTAAAATATCTTCCCTCATTTCTTTTTTACACAATCATGCATTAAGTTCATCAAATAAATCAAATTCTTCCTTCAAACCACTAATTACCATTCAAACAACAAACCGTTATGCTTGAAAGTTAATGAAAACAACAAAATCTCTTATTTTGTTTTTAAGGAAAACCTGCAAATTAAAATACACAAAAAAAATGGGAAAATCATTTTTATGAATGAATAATGTACGAGCTTTCTCACCCTTTTCAATTACGTCTTTATGATAAAAACGAGATTTTTATGTTATTAAGAAAATTAAGATAAACCAGGATAACGTCATAATTGTGTTGAGTGGAGGAAAATTATGTATGTGGGTATTTGTTGTTTTTTTTGTGTTACCTTGTTAACAACCGTTTTAATGAAAATTAGTTGATAAATGAAAATATGGTTTTTGATTTGAAAATTAGGATTGTGAAATTTTCTAAAATTTATAAATTATTTTTATATGTTGTTTTATTAAATATAAATCACCAGCAAATCTTGATTCAAGTTTTTTGGGTTGGGGCATATCGTTAAATTATTGTATCACATTTTTTTACCCACTGTAACGTCATGGTATGGTTCTGACATTATCACAGAATTCTAAGATATAACAAATATGAAATCCATCAAAAACAGATTTTGGTCTCGATATATAAACTAAACCCAAGGTGAAATAAAATATAAAACTATAACTATAAAAAAAACTTTTATTCATAAAACTATTGATTTGCGTCAATGTTTAACAATCAATCATTGAATCCGTTCACACCAATAGTATTTTAATAAATAAGAAGTTCTATAACTTTTTTCTGAAAAAAATTGTTATCTTAAAGTTTAATAAAGAGGTCGTCAAAGTGTTTTGTGTCGTTATCGATTAGTAATTGAAACTACATGCTACAAACGAACCGATTTACAATAAAGATTTATATTTGTTTTGTAATTTTGCGGTTTTAAAAAAAGACAGTTGGTTCACAACTTCATATTGAGTGGGATGGGTGCTTTTGTTTTAAATTTACAAAATGGGCTAGCTTTAACATAAGTTGCTTGAAACTTTAGTTTATTGCAAAATGCTTTGATTTTCACTATAATAGATTTTTAAGCTCGTATAGTCAACTAAGAACTAGTGTGTTAAAGATATCAATCGCTTCAACTTAAGATCCAGAAACTTGAACAGTTGACTGCCGAAAACTTTATGAAAATGTCGTGATTAATAAAAAAATTATAACTAAAAATTTTAAAAGATACACTTTTATTGAAAACGAACTAAAAACAAAAAAATAAATTTTGCATTGTCACAACACGGTATTCCATAGAAACAAAGGTGCTTAAACGTATGCTTAAACGTTTAATCTTTTATTAATAACTATGTTTGCTTGCAAACTGTAATAAGGAAATAAATGTTTATATATTTTTTTAAATAATTTAACACAGTTGTCAAAATAAGACTTACCAACTAGAATACTATATAACTAGAAGTTTTGTTAGATAAATAATTTTTCGTTACAGTTTTTTTACAAAAAATAAAAGTAGGTGGCGCAGCAGCGAGCATATTGAACGTATTACATCACATTTCGTATTATAAGTAATTTATAATACTTTAATATAATGAAATAAATTTTAGTAATTATACTTAGTGCCTTATTACGATTTAGAATTTGAAAATTTTCCGCACATTTATTGCCTTTTGCCATCTATGTTAAATTGTTTAAAAAAACATATAGAGATTTATTTCCCTATTACAGTTTGAAAGCAAACATATAGTTATTAATAAAAGATTTAACGTTTGAACATAACC
This sequence comes from Diogma glabrata, assembly GCA_963693315.1. Classification (NCBI taxonomy): domain Eukaryota; kingdom Metazoa; phylum Arthropoda; class Insecta; order Diptera; family Cylindrotomidae; genus Diogma; species Diogma glabrata. Next base: position 348,220,865 of record OY856187.1, read on the forward strand.
TTTCTATGGAACATCCTGTAGTTTCAATGCAAAATTTACATTTTAGTTTTTAGTTCATTTTCAATAAAAGTGTGTTTTTTAAAACTTTTTAGTCATATTAATTTTTTGAATTTTATTTTACCTAAAAATAAGTTAACCAGTTATTCTCACAATACATCTTAAGTAAAACAAGCAATTAAATCACTTCCCTAAAATTTATTGTTTTTTTCCAAATTTAATAAATTCTTATAAAATATGCCGTATTCGTTTTGCTTATATTATATAGCAAGCAATAGCTTAATACAGTAATTGATTGCACTATTATAATAGTAATTCTAAACTACTGCAGTGCAAAATTTTGGTATGTTTGCTTTACTCATTGTTTTAATTTTTAGTTCTATCATTACATATGAGATGGCGCTCTTATTTTCAGAAATTTTACATTAGCATTTTATTGGTATTAAACGATTTAAGTTTATTTATTAAAAACTTAATTTTTATATAAGCATAATATATAACATGTTCTTATTTAGGTCACAAAAATAAATAAATTGTTTAAGTTTCCATACATAGTTATATGGAAAATGTTGACTTTTATACTCGAAAACTAAACGTAAGAATAAATGATGTTTAAATTTAGTCAATAATACTTTATAAACAAATTAAAATTGTTTAATTGTTACCTTTGAAAAACTTTATAATTTGTCTCATATCTGTAGCGGGCTTGCTATATAAACCGGAACATCAAATTCTCTTCTTAGTCGAGGCAATGAAGCACTCAACCTTGGAATTTTTTGCACTAAGACGGATCGGAATGCGTTTTTTGTATTCGCTTCCAAAAATTATTTGTAAAAAATGTATCTACTTTGTATCTTATACAAACTGGAAATTGCATTGCTGCAGCTAAAAATGCATTCAAAAAATACATTTTTTGAAGTCGCTTTAACAAAATTAAATAAATTTGTTAATAAGACTCCCAATTGGCTCAAAGCGGGTTTCCGGGGGTTTTCGAGAACGCTGATCACGATTATGATGTTCGAATTGACCCACAGCCAACCTGGAGCTCAGGATCGCTGATGAACGTCATCTCCGGGGGACTCTCAAAATTCACGCGGGGAAGGAGAGAAACTCAGCGTCCGGGTTTTTGGGTTGCTGGATTCAAATATGGCATCGGCGAACACCCACCGTAAAAGACAAACCGAAAATCGTTGTGTGGACGTTTTTTGGAGGCACCGAATCCAAATTTCAGGTTAAAAACGACTCCCCGAACACCTGGTGTACCAGAACCTGGGCGCGGACGTCATCTCCGAGTGTTTTCCAGAAACGATCGCTAAAGACAAACCGAAAATCGTTATGGGGGTTTTTTGGGGCGCGGATTCCAAATTTAACATTTAAATCGTCCTCCCGCACACCTGGTGCAACGGAACCTGGGCCTGAACGTCATTTCCAGGTGTCACATTTGCAAAAAGAAAATGAAATGAAAATCACATCAAGGGGTTTTTTAGCTGCCCTCCTCGAATCCAGCATCCGCGACTCCATAGTGCACTTTCCCATGAATGTCAATCAAGCCTGATGTTTTAATGATGTTTTAGAGACTGCAGTCAATACTGCAATAGCTGTTTGGAATTGTTGATTCTATAGTTAAATTATGTGAGGACGAAAGAATTCGAATGAATAGAAAGTCACCATTTATGTAATTGGCGTTTAAAAATTTTTTATTGAACTCAAATCAAATACAATCCAACTCTTACTTTACCTTACCTCTTTAATTTATAACTTTAATTTTTAAATATTGAACTAAATATCAAATTCTTCATCAAGTGACACATCGCTAGTCTGTTCATTTTCTTCATCATCAACTGACGTATTTGTAAGTAGATTATCTTCCTCATCTAAGGCCTCTCTATCTGCCCCGATAACGTTTTCAACTGAATATCTTTCAGCATTGTTGCAAGTTGAGCCTTCACAAATTTTACAGGCAAGATTGCAAGGGAGACCGTGCTTCCTGCAACTATAGGACAACAGATTACAATCTCCTGCGCATCCACAGAATATTAGTTCCATAATATTCTTGAGCGCAGGTTTTTGTATCATTTCTACAGGGACGAGTGTGTTGCCTTCCTTTTTACACCCCCGTTCCGTTGGGTCCATGGTCAGCTGGTCTCCGTGCAGCCAATCTTGCATTTGAAAATAGACTCTCTTTAGATGTTGTCGTGGTGTCTAGTGTAGGGAGAATTTTTCCTAAATTTACTCTACCCTTTAGAGCGGTTTTTAAATACATTCTGTACCTATACATATGTAGTAACTGATCCCATTTTGGCTTGTACTGGTCAGGAACAATCGGCTTTCTGAATGACATTGGTGCACTGATTACAAGTTATTTGAACAGCAATAAAAATATAGAATTTTAACAATCACAAGTGTTGCTTTTGTTATCGAAATAAATAAGCTTCACCCTTTTTTATATGATGAGACAATGGTTTTGTTTATGGAAACTAATCTATCAATCCTTTAAAATTTTCGGACATCGTAAAACACTTTTTATCTCTTTTGTTCCTCTTATTCAATTAAACAAATCAAAGCTCATAAACTGCCTACGAAAAACTCTTTCTACCTAAGAGAACCTTATTTTATCTAATTTAATCCATTCATTAAAATTCAAAACAATTTACTTATAAATCTTTTTTTTTAAGTAATAACCAAAAATATTTTTATTATCAAATTCTTTGAGAAAAACAATAAATATTAAAAATATAGTTTTAATAATTTAATTTTTCTCCACATGTGGTTTTCCTATCATAGTGTATTAAATTTTCCGTTTTCTTTGATATTTAAGACGTCACTATTTTATTTCAAGTTTTTTGAATTTTTAGTTTACAACGTTGATGATACAGGTGTACTTGTGTTGGTTTTTCTATCATTTTCAATTTTCTTTAACTTTTGAATTTTATTCGTTTAGAAGAGATTAAAAAAATATTAGTTTGGAGCGCGGTATAACTACTATATAAAAAGGATTAAATTTAAGTTTAATATTTTAGTTTACATATGAATATAGAAAGACAATTGAAATAATTGTCTTAGAGTGGCGTAATTTATATAATTGGAAATAACATAACAACAAAGATGTTTGAAGGGCTGGTTTATGGTAATAAATTAACGTTTGCAAACTTTGTTAATATGAGTCAAGGGCTCGTATTGAGGTAAGCCAATAATCTCAAATATTTTAAAATTTATTATTCAAGAGATCCTCATTTAGGGACTACTTCATGTAATTGTCTGGTTCTAACCGTATATCTAACCGTTTTTGTTAATGTATTTATTTTTTATTTTTTCTACATATATTTTTCTTCAAATTAATTTTTCAAACGGACGGTCGAATTTCGATCATGACGGACTATCTGTGATTATACGGATATCGAATAGTATGCAAAGTAATTATCCAGATATCATCGGATAATATTCTGGATAGTGCAATCGATTTCTAATTTTTGTTAAGAAAATACTAGCAAACGAGAAGACTTTTCACTTTCGGCTGACGTAGGTTGAATGGTCATCAGAGCATCAAACAGCTTTTAGGAGTGAGGTGAGTGTCTTATTTAGGATATATAAATAAAATTCTTTTTTCTATGATAGTAGTAGAAAAGTCTATTTCCATGCTGGCTTAATCTTAAATGGTTTTTTTCTATTGTAGTGTAAAATAATTCTCGCTAAATAACAAATTGTAGTTGTTATTCGATATTTTCATATAATTTTACGAACTTCTTAAAACAAAGAAACTATGAAAAAAAAAAAAAATATGATAAGTTAGGAAAAACACTAATTTTTGATACTAAAGGAATGTCGACCTATCGATTTCGACAGCTATGCTGTCAAATGTCATCATTAAGTTATTTTCTAAAATTTTAGAAAAATTAAAATTTAGAAAATATCTTGACAGAGAAACAGCATAGCTGTTGAATTGAAATCGATACCTAGAAAATAAATTTCTTTAGTATCAAAAATTAGTGTTTTCTTACACTCCCGCTCTAAAATATAAATACACTTAATTTTTTACCGTTATTATGATATACAGATAATTTCAAACTTAGTGAGTGCTATTAACCTTAATGTATAGTATGTATGAGTTACTTCTGTTGCAGTTTTTACTTAATCTAATTTTTTAGATGGCCGTTTCCGTATTCTTTTTATTTTTCGACGTACTTAATTTCTATCTTTTCTTATAGTGCAATTTCATTTTTAAATGTCTTGTTCTTCACAAACAATTTTAATAGTATTTTCTTCAACGATGCCGAAAACCAGATATTTGAAACGAGAGGACAGTTGGTAATGGTCGCGAGATTCAAAATATGATTTTCGGCGAGTAGAAGACTGTACTTTTTCTACTACTTTTTTAAAAATTATTATTAATTATTAAACATTTTCATGTATAATCACATACAATTCACATTTTAAAACATCACTGTTACAAATTAAAATTGTATATGTGTATTTATATTTCTGCTATTAAAAAATAGATGACTCAATATGAATAAATTATCCAATTTTTATGTTATAAACATAGCTTAGAAACATAGCTGTCTTTACTTACAAGCCTTATTGTTTTTTTCGTGAATTTTTTGCATATCCATACATATAGTTATTCATGATGTTATATTTTTATTCTATTTACGCTACAAAATCATATATTATTATTCTATTTACTCTATAAAGTTCTTAAAATCATTAAATAATACATCTTTGAAGGTTTATTGTTTTTGAATTTTGCGTCTAGTAGGCTTATAATTAAAGACGGTTTGTACTTTGTCATAAACAAAATCAAATTCAGATTTCAGATTTCTAAAATAAAAATATCAGTTTTGAATTAGTTTTTAAATGGGTATGACGTTACGTAAATTCTTGGTATATTTTAACACAACCTAAATTATTTTACGTAAAATAAATATTTTATTTTCATTTTTGTTAAATAAATAGGTGAAATAGTATTTTTTAAAAATATCTTAACACCAACTGTAATTTATCATACTATTTAAAAAGAATATATGAATATTATATATTTTACTATTATTATTTTTACAATTTTAATGTAAATTGTCCGTAAATTATTCAAAAATAAATTAACGTCTTCCTCCAAACAGAGAAAAATTAACACTAACAAAATTATTTCATTCAATTCAATCAATCAATTGATTGGCTTAACGGGTATTCTAGGATGGTTTATTCTAGTTAAGAAATTAGAAAATAGATGGCTTTTAAAAAATTACTTTCGTTACTAGGTACGAAAGTAATTCGTATAGGTTTTTTTATCACCGGTGACGAAAAAGAAGTTTTCGATGCAATGAACAAAAATCGAAAGTAGATTTTTTATGTTGGGTAGTAGAAAAAAGGGTTTTCTGGAATTTATAAGTGTATTAATAAGCTTATCTATGTAAGTCTATATTTAAAATATAAGTGATTATTTACTTATTAACTGTATTTTTCAAATCGTTTGCTATGTAGTTTTTCTCTTTTACGTGTTTCGGTTGGGATTCGAACTCGCCAACAACGAGTTCAATTCCTTTGGCAGACACGTTTATCCACTACGCCACCAAGGCGATGATATTTCTAAGTTAAAACTTCATCATCAGTTATCTTACTTAATTTGAATTTCTTAATCGTCAGTTAGACATAATTTTTTATGGAAACTTTGTTCATTTTGAATGAAGATTTTTTTGCATTGAATCTTCATAACAGTACTATTGTGTGAATTCATAGGATGTGTAATATTTCTATTATAGTCAACATTCTAAGTCACGAGTGTATAGTCATTATTGATTGTTTCCAATCAATGCAAAAATCATTGATCGACACTTGGTCGATTATTGTCATATATATGCGCGCTTGCATATTTGCCAACATTTTGGAGAATTTTATTTATTCAATTTTTGCGAGCTGTATTGTATAATTTTCGTGGCGTCGTTAATTAATCTATAAAATTAATATTATTATCAATGGCTGTATTTGTAGTTATATTATTAGTGCTTTCATCAGGAACCTCATCGTCACGTTCATATTTATAAAATAGTTCAGAACTTGTTTCACCTCCTCTTCCAGTTGTTTGTAGCACAATTGGCTTTCTGTCTTAACAAAATTCCCATATTTCTGCATTACCGATGCCCCTCGTTTCTCGATCCTACTATTTCGGAATAGTCTAAGCTGAACTGTAATAATTTGGTTTCAACCTGCACTTGTATTATTTTAGCATTGCAGGAATCATGTATTTCCAGTCCTAAATTATAAAAAAATGCAAATTTTTTTGTTTAATTTAATAATCCGAAAGTTTTTGTGAATTATCCGGATATCAGATAGCGAAATTTGTACACAATATTATCCGGATAATTTCAATCCGGATTAAATCGGACTACACTACATTCCGGACCCACTCATTGTTCTTTGATAAACGGATGAACTTCCTTTATTGCACCAAATTACAACTGAGACATTTTATCGCGTGCAGTTGGGAGCTATATCACGATGAGGCAATCAATATATTTTCCGTTTGGGCAGTAGGTGAAAAATAAATCGCTTTAAGTTGAAACCGATGATTAGAATTCACATTCCATCATGCAAGAACAGACTAAACAGTAAACAATGCTGTTAGTGATTAACCTATTCTTATAGTTTGCAACATATTTATTTATAATTAAATTATTCAAACAATTCAAGTAATTCATGTCTCCTGATAACAGCTATCAACCAAGGAATCTTTAATAAGATACATTTTACGAAACGGATGGTTCGTGGGTTTTTCTTGAACTGATGTGGTAAAATTATTTGAATTTAAAGGGTTAAGATCTGAGAAATGAAACTCACTCGTTAATTTAATTAAATTAAGTTTTACTTTTCTTTAGTTTTTTCAATTTTTTTTGGTTTTCATTCGTGTTTTCCAACATAGCCACAATATATATCAGCATGGTGTTTTCTACACCAACCTCCAAACTAATCTTTTGTAAGTTATATTGTTTCATGAGAAAAACAACATAGATATACATATGTAAAGTTTGTACATAGCTTATACAAAAAATTATGTCGTCATTATAAAATGAAAAATAATTGTAATACAGAAATGATAATAAAGAACTGAGTATCTTTCAGTGGCAAGAAGCAGCAAAATTTCTAATTTAAACAAAATATATAAAGATTTGAGAGAGCTTGTCTATTTCATTTCTAACTTTTGTCTGTAATTTTATATTTTACAAACAAAAACAAATCACTGTAATTTATATTTTTAGTCAAAGTACTTTCAATAAAATAATAACAGAAAAGCTGAAAGATCGAGGTTACAATAGTAGATAGGTTTATGTAAACTGAAAGAAAATAACACAATTGGGTTATGATATGACAGATTAATTTGTTGCATTGGTTTCTTTGAACTATAATAATAATGACATAACATTATTGTTTGCTAGATTACATTTAAAGATGATATACCCCACTGTTCTAGATCAGTAGCTAAGGCGCTAGTCTCGTAACTCAAGGGAGCCGAGTTCGATTTCCAACGGAGGCAACATTTCCTATACATTATTTAAAATGTCTGTTTTCAGACCTGATTATTCTGAATGTGTAGTAAAAGAAAACGGTCAACATGACATTTGGGGATATTCAACGTTATTAAGTCAAATAGTGGAACTCAATATGTTTGATTCAATTAATAAAAAATTACCGTTTATGGTAGAAATTAATTAAACGTAGAAATATAAAATCATTCTTATAATATATATAATATATGTGAAAAAAAGAAGCTTTTAAAAATAAATTAAAATTTCCTAAAATTTTCATATGTTTTATTTGAAATAAATATTATAATTTCTTTAAATTGTTATTATATATTGTTGGTGGTGTGGCTCTTCGGGCTGGATGATTACATCGTTCTCGTAGAAACTAGAAACTTTTGTTTTAATATCTTTAGTTAGTTGAAGTTGTTTTATTCTAATTCCTAATCCAAGTAACAAAGGAAGTATTTTGAATAATATAGAATACCTAATTATTTTTTGAAAATGTTTTGGTTTAGGACACCGGACATGCAACTATAAAACTGATCTGTCCCATTCAAAAAGGGACTGTTGGCAAGTTTTCCTATAGCCGTGAGTTTTTTCAATTATTCTGTTTTGGTTTGTTTGATGATAGGCTGGAGACAAAAAAAACCAACATTTTTAGTAATAACTCAAAAACTTAGCCGTCGATATTCATGGAAATATTTTTAAAATATATCAATTTTTGTAACCAAACTCGATTTCGAGTAAAAAAACTTTTGTTTTACCCAAAAAAATGAAAAAATATGGTGGCAGAAAGCTTTAGATATCCATGTAATCAAAATCAGTCAAAATACGGTGCTTGCTACGTAAAACTGGCCATAAATTGACAATCACAAATTTCACATACAAAACGAAAAACTACTGCCATTCTCAGACCCGTTGCTCGATTAAGCTTAAACTTCAGCACGGTGGGTGTTTTGGTCCCAATTTTGTTAAAAAAAAAAGAAAAAATATGCTACCAGGAAGCTCCAGATATCCATGTAATCAAAATCAGTCAAAAAACAGCGCTGGCTTCACGACCATTAAAGGCAATCGTTGATTTAAGAAACCCAACGACTTTCTGACTCTTTCCATAAGCCGTTTTAACTTTGGCAGAAGTTCGATTAAACTGTGTTGGAGTATGCTTGTGCAAAGACACTACCAATGGCACTGATTGATGCCCCGCTATCAAGTAATCTCATACGTTTACTACCACAAAGTACAACATTGCCTTGATATTGCAAATCATTGGGGACCACAACGATTGACGAAATGATATTCGAACTAAATGATTTATGTTTTCTCCAGAAACAATGCATTCTATTATGGGATCTCCATTGAGTCTATCAAAAGTTTGGATTACACATCCATATACTTCTTAAGACGTTGTAGTTGCGTTTTTAAATGAATTGTAACTAATTAGGGTACAATATCCTTGGTTTCTCGTTTTAATATGGTAATCTGAGGTTGAAGATTGATGAAAAAAGTCATCAGCTCAGAGATGCGGAACAGAGATCCAGTTTGGAACACAAGTTTTAGATAAAAAGTTAGTAGTCTGATCTACGATGGTCGAGCGATTATCAGTATTAGATTGTAATGGAGGTCTGCGAGCTAGAACGAATCATGTTGTGCCGGCTCCCTTTTACGTTTCCCTGACAATGGTCACAATTTGAACGATAGACATCCGATTTCCCACAGCCCCAACAAAAAACTACGTGTCTCTACACGATTTTTTACGTGGCGACCTGGCTTTCGACAGTTCCAGCATAATAATGGCATTGTTGGAACAGGTTGTGCGCTTGGTCATTGAAGTGAAGAGATTTCCTTCGAAATTAGGGGAGGAGGAGTTGAAAAAATCGCGAAAGGTACCTCAGAAATTAGTTGATTCGATGCCGGGTAAAATTCAGGTTTCTTAAATGCGATTCCTGTCCCAGTTTTTCTCGCTCACGACAAACTTCCCTTAAATGATCCATTCCTTGGATAGGAACATACAATAGTGCTTCGCGTACTTCAAACGATTCGATAATTCATGATCTTTCTGTTTGTGAGATCGCATTAGTTCTCTCGTCTTTTCGTCTGATCTACGATCTTTAAACTCAATGCGAAGCGAACGACAGAAATCATGACTAACTTAACTTAATTACTGTGTTTGAGGATGATATCATCAATACCACTCCAAGGCTTCATCAGTAAAAAGCAAAAAAAGTACTGCGACAAGATATCCTAGTTACCTGAAAAAAAACGTTATGTTCATCACTCTCTAAGGAAATGGGTGCTGAATACTGTTTACCACCGATTTTAAAAGTTGTAAATTATGAAAAAAGCGGAAAAACACTCATTGTCATTACAAATAAATTTACAACGGTTGATAAGTACTTCCAAAGAATCTAACTTTAAATCAAAATGTTTGTACTTTTACTCAGAGTTTTCTTTTAAAATCAATTGGCACTGGAATAAGAAGTTCAATAGAATCATAAATTAAAAAAAACGAAAAAATTTTGTATCAAAAAAATCAACAATAACTACAATTAGATAGATTAGATAGATGCATGATAAACTTTGCCTATCTATAAACGAGTAAGCACAACACTTGATATATCTCTCATCACTCGTAAGTGGTCATAAATATTTACGATATTATTTTATTTGATTATGAGTTGTCGATTTATCTAACTATATGTCATTTTCAATTTTATTATACTTTTATGATGTCAATTTAACTATTTTATATTATGTGTGGATACACATGATGTCAACAATAAACCAAATGTAAACAAAATGTAGGAAAATGATACAAACAAAAAAAAAATAGAAAACTTAACGGAGACAGAAAAATTTAAAAGTGAAAATTGTTTGTTTTTATACGGAAAACTATATGTTTACATATTGTAAATTGATTGTAAAAACTATTTTAATTATGGGATCGGATTAGATTCACAAATGTATTTCTGATTTGAAATAGCTTTAGCTTATCCATCTTTAAACAGAGTTGGTCGTTAGTGTTTGTAAAAATATATTTACAGGAATTCAAACTTCCTAAGCTCAGTCATCAATTATACTCAATCTCTTGCTCAATCTATAGTTTTCAATATCACTACCGAATCATTAATGGTGGTATTACGTTTTTTTTACTGACCAGTGTCAGTTTAAATCTGACAAAAGACCGGGAAAATACTTTTTTGTCTATAGAGTTGTTTAAGAGAAACCAAATATAATTTCAATCTGAAAAAAATCACATAAGCCGCATTGCTACATTTACTGAAGATTTAATATTAATTATAACAGTTAGTTTGGGACTGTACCTTTTGAAGTAAATTAATTAGATTTTTATCTTGAGTCTTTGTGGTATATGCATTATGCATAGCTTTTGAACTCAAAGCTTTTGAATAGGAAAACTCATAAATTAAATATGTTTGGATATTTGCTTTTTTTGTTGTTGTTTAAGTTAAAATTAACGTAAACTTTTATATTTGTTAAACAAAACTTATTGCTGAGTTGGGATTCATTCATACAAATAGGATAAGAAATTTTATTTAAAGATTTGCTATGGTTTTCGGTTGTGGATTTCATGTATATTTAATTTCTGAAGGTTGAACCAAAGTTTAAATTAATTGATTTGCGAAAAAGTTTATTCAACCTTTTGAAGCAGTATTAATGGTAACCTTTTGTGGCTTTTTTTTAACCTTTTAATCTTTTGTGGCAAAATTTGTTTTTGTGAGTTTTGAAATTTTTTTCTAGTAAACATTTAAGCTGGTAATTGAGATTGATAAAAATAAAACGTTTAAAAATTACACTAAGCTCAAACTTAACTCAAAGTTTGATTTTAATATTGTAGTTGTCACTAAAATGTCGTTAGTGTACTCAAATACGAAGTCATTTTCTTTGACAACTGAAAAATCTGAGCTGCGTTGCTCAGACCATAAGGTATCCTATGAAAACCCAAAAAATCGAAAGAGACAATTATCGCAATTTTGTATAAGTATGTATGTTTTTCGCAGCGAATGCTATTTTATGGTAAGCGCAGACAAGATCGATTATTGATCGATCGATTGTTTGAAATCATCGAATTTTCGATCTTCGATAATTTATCATAAAAATCGATGATTTGGTATGTTGAACAGTTAAAAAAAGTAAAATTTCATATAAATTATTTTTTGGATTCGATAGTAAAGGTGAAATAGTTTATCTAATTGACGAATTACGATTGAGAAGCAATCACTTTTACCACATCTTGATTAAGCGTAGAAACAAGTTGGTAGTAGTTGCTTTGTTACAAAGCCGTAAAAATTATTCATTTGTCTAAACAACTTCTTATGGGTGAATCAACGCGCCCAATACAACTTATCGTCTTTTGTTCACAACTTTTTTCATGAATTTTTTTTATATTTACTTGGACATTAGGTAATTTTTTAGATACTCGATTGGAATTAGATCATCGGTAAGAGGTCTAATTTTTTTATTTGTTGTCACAATAATAGATATAAAACTTCGACATTTTGTTATATTGTTAGTAGTTTTATTCTAAAAATTTTAATTAGATCGACACTAAATTGTGTATCAGAGTCGTTCGGAATAAAACCAAGAGGACAGCTCGTAAAAATACTGGAGACTGAAAGGTGTGCACTTTTATTTTTTTATTAAAAAAAAAATTCATGACTAATGTTGTGTTGTGACAGTCCATATTTTTTTGGATAATTATTTTTCCTTATCTTAAATATTAGAAAATTTTTTTTGGTTAAGTCAATAGATAAAAAACAGAGAGTGTGCTTAAGACCGCACTGCAGAAGTGAAAACTTCATTGGCAATCGCAATCAATTGATATCGTATTAGTAGTATTTGGATCGTATTAGTAGAATAAATGAGAAACAAGTCAGAACGATAAACCGCATCCACACACACTAACCTCACAACGTAAACCAAATAATTGTCAAAATAGCACTCATATGCCAATAGCAGGGACTAAAGTACGCGTGGTTGTCACACCCATAGATCAACAAGTTTAAATTTTACAAATCCTCCTGAGGAAAGCTAAGCAAATTCATTGGTATTAATGCGCATTGTTGCCGTTTGCAAATCACTATCGGCTAAGTGCCACCATTTTTAACTATTTTATTTATCATGATTGCCATCCATGTTTAATCACACATAAGCTATGCTTCTTTGCAGGGACTGAAACCGAACCCGAACCTGAACCCAAATGGGTTCAGGTTCGGTCTTTTTATAAACCATGAATCCGAACCCGAACCTTAATCCAAAAACTCATCAGGTTCGGGTTCATAAATAAATATAAAAAAAATATTTTTCTGCGCAAGTAAGCGTAGAGAGGCTTTTTCAGCTTTGAAATTTGTACTGTCACCACAAAGATCAAATTTAAAAGAAGAAAATTCAAAAAATATTTTGATTATTAAATTAAATGAGAATTTTTTTGAAAAATAAGTAAAGTTTTTTGACAAATAAATAAAATATATTGTAGTCGTTTTCCCCCAATTTTTCAGGGTTTCAGTCGCTGCTTCTTTGTATAGAATTTATGCGATTTCCGTCTCGTAATTGTGAGCTTTAAATCGATATAATCGATTTTATCAAGTTACAAGTATTAAGTCTTCACTTAATTTTAGAAACATGTATTACATACAATTCCAAACCGACAACATATTTAGTTCCAATGTTTGTTCCAAAATTCCAATTCATATAATTTTGATATACAAATGTAATTGTTTCAGGTTATACTATCTTTCTTACGTTATTTTTAATTTTCGAAAAATTATGTTCCATAAAAAAAAACATTGATCAAAGCAAACTACCGTTTAAAACGATAGTTAAATAAAAAGCAAATTAAGTGTACACAACAACTTCCCAAATTTTCATGATGATTAATGTATTAATGCATAAAAGACAAACAGACATACTTTCAATTTTATATATGTATGTTCAATATTTATTTAGCATGATGACTCGAATGCAAATTGCAAAAGACAGTAGCAATATAACTTTAAAAAACTGCGTTAGAGATCAATTTTTTAAAATTCGTATAAAGAAATTTTTAATGTTTTTATGAATTCATAAATAAAACAAAAATAATTTTAATGATATTCAATAAAAATTAAAAAAAAAACAATAAAAAAATATGTAACACAGCATGGATTGAACTCACTGCCTACAGCACACCAGTCGAGCACGATATCCACAACGCAATTTGAAACGTTAAGAAATAATAGATAGATTATTATTTTTAGCATTTCTCCTCAGAGCATGACGGATCAGCTTATCTTACTACCTACGGAAAAATCTGTGTGTGGTGCCTAAAGAAGTTTTCACTTCAAAAATATTTTTTTGTCAACTTATAATAATGAAAAAAGAAAAAGAAACACTTTCTTTGTTTGTATTGTGTGTTAACTACACAAATTAATTTTTGTAATACATGCATAAAAAATATTCAATTTTGTACTAGAATAGAATAAAAGAAAAATCTACTTTTCCGCACATATGACCACAAAATATTTTTTATTCGCCTATGTATTAAAGTGTTGCTTTATTACTGTGATTTGCAGCCTTAAAGTGTCTTTTTTAACCGTTTATTTTGTTGTCATAGCTACGTCCAAAAAAGCAAAAAACATTTGTATTTGTTTAAATTCTATAAAAAATAGAAATTTTTATCAACGCAACCCTTAAATTCAAAATTTCATTATCTAATTAAAATAGTTGTTATCATTTGTTGCCATAGTTATACAATAATTTGGAAAAGATAACAAATATTTTGTCAAAGGTAACTTGTTCCACATATTTTTATTTCAAAATTTTTGCAAATTTATAATTTTAATTTAGAATAAACATTTATTTTTAAATATTTTGCTTGCGGCGAATAAAAATTAGTATATAATGCACGGACGTAAGCTATTTTAGACTTAATGTGGGTGCAAATCTCGGCTAGCGAATTGATTTGCAAACTCCACATACGTCCAAAATCTTTAGTTTTACGTCCTAGCATCATAATGTACTATTGTAAGCCTGGCACGTACGCCGCCTGCATGTGAGATTTGTAGTTAAATCTGTCCTATATATAATATTTTTATAGCACTAAAATATCAAAATAATAATTTAAATAACTTACCATATAGTAAAAACAACTTAAACACATTGCATCATTTGAATTGCAAGAAAAAACAATTTATTTGGGTTTTCAAAGTTTACAATTTTGACAGCTCTTAGTTGGATTCTAGTTGGAAACTATGTTTTTTTATAAAACCGGTAGTTGGATTCTTATGTTTATTTTTTTACCGGTAGTTGGATTCTTATATTTACAAATATTACAACGAAGATGGCGCACTTTAATTATTTAAATATCTTAAATTTGTTTATAACTTTGTTAAATAAATGATTAAATTAACAATTAAATAAATATTTATAAATTTTCTGCATTTGTTACAAAAAATAGTGTGTATTACTAGTGCGAATGCGTTTTCCAAACGCGAGTTATAGCCGCACTCCCTACGGTCGTAACTTCCTACGCACTCCCTACGGTTGTAACCAACTAAACTAACTCTTGTTTAGGAAACGCATTCGCACTAGTAATACAATCTACTATTGTGTAATACGATTGATTAGAAAAAAATTGGTTGCAATTCAATAGTTGGGCTATTATTTTTAAAACGTACATCGAAAAAAAAACAACTATTTTTTAAAAATCTGAAATATATTGTTGGCATTGACGAAAGGAAAAAAGTAATTTCTGCTTTTATTTTTTGAGTACTCTGAATCGGAGTTATGCGCGGTTGAATTTTGAGGCTTTTTCACGTAGTTTTGGTAATGGTGGCAATGTTTTGTGAATAGGTGCCACAAATTTCAACCGACTGACGTATATTTTTGCAAGTAAAAAGGAAAATAATTGAATAATTGAAATAAGTAAGTTTAAAATTAATAACTTTTCTCTTTGCCGCTAGGCGGCGCGTAAAACCTTAGTTTACTTCAAAGCTCATATCTCAAAAAGTCTTTTTTTTTTGTTTTTCACAAATTTTAAAGTAAACATATGCAGCTATGAAATTGAGAAATAAAAAGTCAGCAATTCAATATGGATTTTTTCTTATGATTTTTTAAAGTTTGGTATATGAAAAATTCACACGTGTTTTTTTATTAAGTTAATAATCCTGTACTAAATGTAGATCTAATAAATTAAACATTTCATATTTTAACACCTGCAATAAATTTAAACCATTTTCTGTGCGGTTAAATGGTTAAAAACTTATTAAAAATCAATTTAAGTTAAGTGGTAAAATAAAGGAATTTAAATTATCAAAAGGGTGTGTAAAATGTTTATTCATTTTAAAAAATGCCTATTCAGCCCCTTTTTACTAATTAAAATCTCATTAGAGACTAATAATTTTAACATTTAAATTTTCTAATGACGCCCACAAACGGTTTTTGGAACAAATTATGCTTGCATCGAATCAAAATATATTAAATTACCTAATCTTACCTGATTCTACCTATGTCAAAACTATTTAAAAGGTATATATATTGATGTGATTGCCTTATAGCAAGTATATTCAAAAATATTTAGAAGACATAACGTTTAGAAAAGATAATACATAATAGAAATGCCTTTCAAATTGTGCTGTAACTTGTACGGTCTCAAAAATCATAAGCGGACATCAAAAAATGTGAAACTGGTCACACCAGCTGTTATTCAAAAAGCTGCGACCCCAAATTTCCCTTTGCGTGATGACCAGTTTATATGTGAAACATGTGGCACTTATATCTATAAAAATAAGGTAAATTTAATTTTTTTATTAAAATGAATAAAAATTCATATGCAACTAATATTTTCTACAGCAGCTTTCATGTTCGGAAACTATCGATAGTGAAGTTATTTCTATAAATCAGGATGTTGAAAATGTTCTAACGAACAAAAATATTCAAATACCTCCAGCATCTTTCGATCCATCACCAGTTTCGGTTGATACTATATCTCCACCAGTTCTTGAACTACTTAATGACACTTTAGAATATATTAACAATGTTCTTGGTTAGCCGAATCTCCTATCAAACAAAAACATATTACAACAGGAAGTTATAAAAAAATTGCAAGTGTCACATCGGCAATAAGTCAAAGAATATTTCAAGTAGATTCAGTTAAAGTGTTATCACCAAACGAGGAATGTGAATATAC
Source organism: Diogma glabrata (assembly GCA_963693315.1). NCBI lineage: Eukaryota > Metazoa > Arthropoda > Insecta > Diptera > Cylindrotomidae > Diogma > Diogma glabrata. The sequence continues at coordinate 348,237,557 of OY856187.1, forward strand.
ATCATGGCTTATGAACCTTAAAAAGGAATTTAAAGATGCCAGCTCTAAATCAAAACAAGTGTTTTTGTTGACAATTCTACCACGTAAATTTTGGTCAAATCAACGTATCCAGGATACTCAATGATAACGCAGAATGAGATAGAAGCTGCACAATAAAGTTCAAGCCACAATCCACCCGATCGTAATTTACTACAAATCATGTAATGATAAACTAGAGGTCTTATCTTTTGTCATTATATCTGATCATTTAATGCATAACACAGTTGCAGTTCATAAATACCAGGAAAGGTGTATTGAAATCATTGAAAAACAGCAAGAAATATATCCAAGTATCAAAAAAATTTATATTTTACTGATGGTTCAGCAGCTCAATATAAAAATAAGAAGAATTTCATAAATCTCTGCAAACATATTGATGATTTTAAAATACCTGCAGAATTGCATTTCTTTGCAACTGCATACGGAAAGGCTCCATCCGATGGGATTGGAGGAACACTTAAAAGAGAAGCCCGGAGAGCTTCGCTTAAAGGAGAAAAAATATCAACAGCAAGGGAATTATTTGAATGGGCGGAAATTCGGTCGAAAAAAACCAACCACGTTATGAAGTTTTCATATGTGTCTTCAGGAGATATCGAATTACAGGAGCAATTTCTTTCGATGCGGTTTTCGGACATTAAAACCATAAGTGGAACTCAAGGATTCCACTGTTTTTTACCGGATAACACTACACCCGATAAAATAATTGCCAAAATGTTTTCTTTTTCTGATAATCATAAATATTTCAATTTAAAGGCAAAAAGAATTATATAAATTAATTTTTTAATGTAATAATTTATATAATAATGATTAAATTATAATCTTTATAGAAAAAATATTTTTTTAATTTTTTTTCTAATGATAGTGTTGGTGATGTTGAAATTATAACAAAATCTTCGATCATTGGGATCTCCTATTCTTATTCTGAATAAAAACCTGTTTCTCAATCAGAAATACACAGAAAATGGTTCAAATTTATTGCAGGTGTTAAAATATGAAATGTTTAATTTATTAGATCCACATTTAGTACAGGATTATTAACTTCATAAAAAAACACATGTGAATTTTTCATATACCTAACTTTAAAAAATCGTAAGAAAAAATCCATATTGAATTGCTGACTTTTTATTTCTCAATTTCATAGCTGCATATGTTTACTTTAAAATTTATGAAAAAAAAAAAAGGGACTTTTTGAGATATGAACTTTGTGGTAAACCAAGGTTTTACGCGCCGCCTAGCGGAAAAGAGAAAAGTTATTAATTTTAAACTTACTTATTTCAATTATTCAATTATTTTCCTTTTTACTTGCAAAAATATACGTAAGTCGGATGAAATTTGTGGCACGTATTCACAAAACATTGCCACCATTACCAAAACTACGTGAAAAAGCCTCAAAATTCAACCGCGCATAACTCCGATTCAGAGTACTCAAAAAATAAAAGCAGAAATTACTTTTTTCCTTTCGTCAATGCCAGCAATATATCAAAATTTCAGATTTTTTAAAAATCAAAAATTTAAAAATCAACAAAAAAATGTACGTTTTCAAAATAATAGCCCAGTTATACTATAGTTGATCTGTAGTTAATTGTTAATATAAAATCATCGTCTGAAGATATAATAGTTTATCAGTTAATATATTTGCCGCCATTAATTTTGTTATATCGTTGAATATATTACCATCAAATTCAACAACTGCCCACATGAATTTGGTTGCATCATTTAATATATTACCAACAGCTTATATAATTGCCGACTTTAATTTTAATATTTATTATATCATTGAATATATTGCCAATAAATTCAACAATCGCCTCACGCCTGATATATTGGCGCATTATTTTTTGAAGGAGGCTTACTCAATATAATACTATTAATTGTTTTAATATATCAATCGTATGTTTGTGTTGGTGAAGATGATCTGTTAATTAAGTTTTCGAAGGAATGAAGATTAGGATCCGAAAAAATCACGGGGTGAGCGGATCATTTGTTTAAACTTAATAATTGTTTTAGTAGTTGTGTTGGTGTGATGCTCTCGGTTTATTTGATCTTTAGATTCTCAGGGTCCCTGCCCCATTTGTTGCTTATTTAATTTCGTTTCCTCAGTCTCTTTTGAGTGCATATTAGATTATTTGTAATGAACTGGGAGATATTTTTGTTCGAACACACATTGCTGAAGCTCGTCGGATTACAATTCTGTTAGGCACACAGTCCTCCGATCGCTTCTTGCTAGTGAGTCACTGGTTCGGTGTACATTACAGCTAGTAGAAGCCCCTCTTGGTTTTCCAATCTACAGTTCTCAGTAATTTCTTGATCTATTCCTGTTCTCTTGATTCGTTTTTGTCTAAATTTATTTATTTGTTACCAATCGATCATCAAATCGGCCATAAATCAATAACTAAAAATTGTACATACGCTGCAGTCTACTTCAGAAACCATGATTTGCTGCTGCAGTTTCCACTTGGTGACAATTGGTCTGGACAAACGGTCTTCCAACGGTCTTCCTGAAGTACTCGTCATAAATGCAGCATCAAACTGAGCGATGTAGCATAAGTTTTAAAGGAAAAAACACAATATTGTCCAAATTAGCACGGGCAGCGTGGGCAGCCGCACGGGCAATTTGGGCAGCCGTATCGAGCTTGATCACGTGAAATCAAATAATTTACATAAACATTAATAATCGCAACAAAATCAAGACCAGAATCTTCAAATAAATGGAAATATAAGTTCCTCTTGTTAGTTTTTTTTACAAAAAACTTAATTTCTAAAACTTTTGAAACCCTAAAATGCTCACCTCTCTGATTTTAACGTACAAAATTTCGATTTCAATGTACGAAATTTTCTACTTCTATTTTCTCTACGTCGATGATGAAAACCCGGCAAGCCATTTTTAACAAGCCTGAAAATTCGTTTGTAGTTTCCAAAATCTGCTTATAATAATTATAGTCAGCGACTAACATGTTCTTTCCGGGCTTGTATGTGATTTCCAGCTGAGGGTATTCCAATGATGCCATGAACACTCGTTGCAATTTGGGTGTCACGTCATCAATACCTTGTTTGATCAATAACTCCAGTGGGTTATGATCACTTTCGACAGTGAATTTCCGTCCATAAACAAATTGATGAAATCATTGACATGCAAAAACAATCGCCAAAAATTATGTTTCAATTTGTGCCCACGTTTGTTCACTTTTACTAGCGTTCTGGAAACGAATAAGACTGGATGATGATCCTAAATCAAAGCCGATCCCAAACTATCCTTGGATGAATCAGTTTGAATCATTACTGGTTGTTCCGGTTTATATGCCGCCGAAATATTAATTTTTAACAAATTGTCAACTTCCAAATCATGTTTAGCATTTCATTCAAATTTAGTATCTTTTCCAGTTAATTGTCGCATTGTCGCAGTTAGCTTTATAAATTTGAAATAAATCTAGTTAAATTTTGAATAATCCGAGTAAACCCATGTCCAGAATTGGAGTTTTGTGTTTATCTGGCAGTATAATAGTGTCCGTTGAAATATGTGACCTATGAATTTGATTTCCGATTAACGATATTGAATTTTTTTCCGGATTAAACTTGACATTATTTAAACGTGCGCATTCAAGTACAATTTATAATATTTTATCGTGTTCAGTTGCATTCAAGTAGACTATAACACCCGGTATATTCCCGAAAATCTGAAAATATAAAAATCGGTAGTCGATTGAACTTGTATCAACTAAAAGGTATATTATGAACGTTGTCAATTTTGAGCTAATATCATCCAATTTCAAGTGCCAGAACCTGTTTGAGCAATCAAAAACCGAAAAAAACATTTTATTACTTAGTTCCGATGCAGGATTATCAATTGTTTCTATTGAAAAATGTTCCTGTTTGATACACGCGTTAAGCGGTTTTGGACCCAAGCAAATTCTCAAAGTTCCATCCGTTTTTTCAACTATTTGGATTCTCCAATCAATTGGTTTTGAAACAAGTGAAATGATTCCATCCTGCACCATTGCTTCTAATTTCGATTTTAGTTTTTCAACTATTGTATCAGGAAAACGTTTTCTGTACTTAGTGAATAACCGGGTTCGCGTTTTATTTAAAATAAATAGATCTCGGTATTTAATTATTAGCCCATTAAAAACATCATTGTTCTTTTCTAAAATCTCCTCCTTTTGTTCTGAAAAATTAAGAGAATCAACATCTAATCTATTTACCAACCCAAATTCCATGCAAGTTGTAAGTCCAAGTATCGGTTGAAGTTCTTCATCAACTACCATAATAAAGACAGCCGAAAATTAGTCACCTGAAAAATCATTCTGTTTATATCTCGTTTTAATTTTAATTTTTTTAATTAAATTGAGTGACATACAGTCAGATCTACCATCTAACTTAAATTTAATTCATTCGTTTCATATTTGGTATGCCTTTAGTCAATTGATAAACTTTCTTTCCGATTAAATTTGCTCCAATTGAATTAACTCTGCAATCGTTATTAATAGAACTACTTATTTTATCTCTTAATGCTTATAAGTTTTAACAATTGTACCTGTTATATTACTCTGGTTAATGTTACTGATTTGCGGCTTTCCGGTTGAATTTTATTCAGACCCTTTATTTAGACTCCCCCTAATGACCCTTTTTCCGCATTTGCATGTGAAATCCTAAACTGGGCATTTGTACCACCACAGTTGAAACAAAAACGTTTAATTGCAGTTGTTTATTGTTGTTGTTGTTATTATTGATCAATGACAAAGCATTGATGTCACTTTTCCTTTAACCAAAATTCCCTTATTGACATTAGACGATCCGAATGTTTTGCACAATTCAACAATATAATACAATTTTTCATGTCGTCCGTCCACCAATTTAGGTTGCAATTTCTTGTCATGAACCTCGTATAACATATCACAAGCACTTTGGCAATCACTTCGCTTAAGTTGGATTCGAACTCAGACCAAAATTTATGTTTGTCACTCTTTTTGAACCATGCTATTGAATTTGTATGATTCCATGGTGACATTTTTTGTGGGAAGCGCAAAGTGCGCTGTAAAGTGACATTATCAAAAGTGTGCCAGCTACAGTGTCTGTTGTCTGTCCCATCATTAACGAATAATGTATAGTGTAAACGTTTGAACCCTTTGTTACGATTAATCAGAGGAATGTTGCGAATTTTGTTGTTTCCGGTTCTTTACTTTTGTCATTCACAATCGTGTAAACCAAAAAATCGTGTTTCCAGTTTTTCCAATCGCTTGAGAAATTTGAACAACCAGGCTTTATTCTTGAAATAATGCTTGATTATAATTTTCCGGGCTTCAAATTATTTCGATGAATTGCTAAATAATCCGTTGATGTTCTTTGATATGTATTTTTTCTGATGAAATAATTTTTTCTGCTACGTCACACACAAGTTTTGTTGCGATGAGCAAACAATGTAAATTGCTATCAATTATCATTTATCAAGTATGATAATTTTGATTGTTTTATTGATTTCGGTAATATTTTAACTTCTGACACCATATAACACGAATGGTTAAATAAAATAATTATTTAATTTTGTTAGTTTATTATGTTTAAATAAGTGCATTACATGTGTTGTCTTACGTGGTTAAAAACTTAACTTATTAATACAATGTCAGAGTGACCGGTTGTCATTGCACAGATGGTGCGTTCACAGTGCGGTAATAAATAATCTTACAATTACACAATCATTCGGTCTTAGATTCCGGAAGGGATGTATATAACAATCCTTGTCTCTACACTCTGCAGCAGATAAGACGTTAAACATGAAAATGTCATCTTTAAGTGAACACATGGTCGTTTTCAAAGCATATATTGGAGCTAGTAAGACTTCCTAAGACTGCAGCGCGAAACTTTGTTTAATGGCAAAACCATGGAACATATACTGCACAACAAGAAAAAAAATTAGACGGAGTCGGAGTGAGTCGGTTCATTCAGCGTTTTTTAGCTTTTTAAGAAAAAACTCTTACCCCAGCATCTTCACATCCTTGAAATTAAAACTTCGTTGCTAAATGTGAGTTAACAATCTAAAAGCAGAAACTCAGGCCGACTATTTTTACATCTGAAAACTGGAATCAATACAGATTTTTTTTCGAAATGACATCGCAATGCAAAATGCACCTTAAATTCAGTAGAGATAAATATCTCCAATTTATCCAAAACGTAGCGTAAGAGGTGGCTGAGACGGTGGTTCATAACTGCAGAACATGAAAGCTTAGGGATGATCATGTTCTCGTTATCAAGAAACTCAGAGGCCGCCTAGAGACATGTTCAGGGTATGGAACGTCTCAAAAATTTGTGGGTGCGAAAACATATTAGTCATAAGAACCATTGACCAATTGTATTCTCCTTCTTAGAACACATAACAATACAATAATACAAGTAACTAATGCTTGGTTTTCAGTTAACATTATTTTTGTTTGAGTAGTTTTTTTAATCCACTAATAAATAATTTCACTTGAAGAAATATATTATTAATTAGAACAGATAATTAAAAATTATTTATCTCTTGACTCAATTTTGATTCTATATAAAAACCCATTTGCAAATTTAGGTTAATATCGGATTAGTTTTATCAAGGACACTCAAACTAATTTGACTAGAATTAATCTAATTTTATGTTTTTTCGGTTATATTCTGGTATATACAAAAGTTGCACATTTTAAGAGCTATTAAAATCCCACAGGAATAAATAAACAATAATAGTTTTAATTCTAATTGTTTTTTATCTAAAAAGTTTTCAGTCCTAATTTGTATTATAAAAAAATGTGAATAAAATTGTAAGATATTAGAAAAAGGGAGTTAGAAAACTTATCTAAGGAAAAATTTAATTGGAATATAATGGAGTGCTGCCTATTAAAAACAAAATATTTATAATAATTTGTTTATTAGTATTACTAAAACTACTATTAATTATTGGGTTTAATAGCTTAGGGAAAATTATATCAACCTAAATAATTTACAATTTGTGTTTTGTTGCAGCGTTTATACCAAGCTTATCAAGCGAACTAACCAGCGTTGAATAATCGCCATTGTCACTCGCAACACCGGTATAACACCATGAGAAATTGAATCCTTAAGATCTTTCGTTGCGTCTCAATGTGGTCTTATAGTACGTTGATTCTCCTTAAAGCATGCTCAAGTCCAACAACACTATGACTCATTGTCAATGACAACAAATTTTTATCTTATTTTAATAAAGAACATTTTAAATTTGCTCCGGTGTTGTATAAACATCAACATGGGTGGTTATGAAATAAATGTATCCCTTTAAAATTTCCGGTGAAGAAATATCTTGTACATCTTCATTGCTTACTGCGTTCTCCAAGTCATCACGGTATAGTATTTGTTCCACCTGATCCATCTCTCGGTTCATGGATATTGAAAATAAACTCGAGATGTTCCTATCGTAAGAGGATAATAAAATGCTATTTATAGGAATGAGGCATTTCATTTCACGTGTTATTCCTTTGGAAATTTGCCCCCAATACTAAAACCTAAAACCTAAAAACTAGTTCCAACAGTGAACATCAAACAACTCACACTGTTGTTACGTTTCTTCTATGTTAAGGTTATTTTCAACGACAGACCTTTATATTAAATTAGATTATCAAAAGTGAAATTCATTCTAAATGTAAGAAAGAAAAATATCACCCTGCCGAGGTTTGATAGACCAATAAGTTTAACATCTCTTTCATATTAAAAACAATGGAAAAATTGATCAACAACCACTTACAAAATAGTAAGATCGTATTTGCAGGGTATTCAATACGAGCCAGGGTAAACAACAAGGCAGTTGAAGCCAACGTCTTTCAGTCATACGAACTATCTAGAACGTTCTATTGGAGTAAAATGTTGATTAATATGCTTACAACTGACTGGGATGTGTGAAATGGTGAGAATTAGGGAAGCCGAAACTAAGACTGGTGATTGTAAAATCAGCCTTGTCACCACAAGCTACCGTTCACAGAGTGGGATCTTATCCATTATTGACAATATTATCAAGTTTTGGCTACCAAAAGTAACCAGGGCATCAATGGGTACGCGGGTGACATTATTATTATTTCCAGAGGGAAATTCGAAGAGATACCTCTGTGACATTGTACAGAGGAAACTTAATATGGTTGATTGTAATGATAGTGGAACTACTATCAGGAACATTAGAGAAATTGCGTGCCATTAGATTTTTAATTTCCGACAAGCGCAGTCTGTGACTTCGAGTATGTTTTCCTCAGCCCAGTACAAATACTGAATTGCATGCAAAAACTTTACAAGAAAATGGATTTTAATTAACAAAGAAGAGGGACTCTGACGATCCCAAAGTCAGAGAAACTAAGACAATCACCCACAACACATCAAATAAATGGTTTTCACATTAAATAAAAAGAAATGTTTCACTCACCCATGATTTTACAGGGTCTAACTGTCCAGGTCAACATAAAATTTAGCAGTTCATATAAGTAATAGACCGGGAGGCAGCGTTGCAAATGAAAAAGTCATTTGATGCCGGTTGATTTTTATTTATTTTAATTAATTAACTCCAGCTGATGATAAATCTGACGGTCAGCTGCTAAAGTAGTGGGGGGTGTGGTTGTGGAAGACTTTTAAACTGGTAAAAAAAACGAATTCCAAAAGTAATTTGATGCCGCTTCAAAATTCGTATGATGCTTATGATTTGTATGATGTTTACACCATAACAATTGAAAAAAAAGGGATCAGCTGATTGGCGGATGGTGGATTATAGGTCAGCTCCTCGTATACATCAGTATAAAAATGCAATATAGTCAAGACCTTTCTGCATAGGATCTTGATGCAACTTTGGCAAATGATCCAGGTTCACTTGAAAATGGAAGATCTGAATTCATTTTAAATTTGGACAAAATGGCGGGGGGTCTCCCGAACACCTCTAAGTTTAAATCTTCAATAACTTCTAATCCTGAATTATGATCTTATGGAAACTTGGTACATAAAGTTTTAGTACTGTGTTCAATATTCCTGCATACCAACTTCCGGTCTTACACTTTCGGTTAAAAAGTTTTTTTCCAGGTGTTTATCCCTACTGTAGCCTACAATTACCGATCGATTTTCATGAAACGTTGGTAAAAGCTTTCAAATAACATGAGAAAGGTTTTATCAGCTTTTGGAGTACATTGGATAAAGGGTTGGGGGGTCCACCATACAACAGGCGTTTTTTTTCACTATGTTTTTATGTTTTGTGGGAGCATACAACATTCGTTTGTGAAGCTGACCTGTAATCCACCATCTGCTAATCAGCTGATCACTTTTTTTAAAATTGTTATGGTGTAAACATGCATCATACAAATTTTGAAGCGGCATCAAATTACTTTTGAAATTCGTTTTTTTACTAGTTTAAAACTCCCCCACAACCACACCCCCCGCAAGTCTGACGGCTGACTTATTTTCTACACCACAAATAATTAATCTATCTATAAAAATTAAATTCAATCGGCATCAAATCACTAACCAAAATGCAACGCTGCCTCCCGGTCTAAGTGTATCATCTTTTCATTAAATGATGTTAATTTATGATCTGTTATGATTTTTCGGCAACGTATAGATGTTTCGTGTTCGTTTTGTAATAAATTTCTAAACAGAGATAAAAAATACTTGTACTTTAACAAAGAGTTATGTTTGATATACATCGCTGCCCAAAACTAAAATCCATGTCCCCATAAAAGTTTTTTGTCCAAAACTATATGAAAATCCTTAACCCAGACCGAAGTCTGGGTTAAGGACTGGGACCGTTCTCAGAGCTGTGAGATTTCAGCCCCTCCATATTTTTTACATTAATTTTCTCAACTTGCTATATCTCAATAATTAATTTATGCATCTAATTTTAGTAAAATATTTCAGTGTAAAATAAAACCATAGCTCCTATGAATTGAATGACTTTACCACCTATATCGAGGCATTCAAGTCACTCATGACTATCAATAGAAATAAATTGTCTTTCAAAACAAAAATTTGGCTCAAAAAATTTTCAGGAATTTCCATCGAAAATATTCAAAAATAATAGAGATTTTATTATTCTTGATTCATGAAATATTTACTTTGGGTAAAACGAAAAATAAAAAAAAATTCTTGTTCAATTTAAATTTTTGCGCAACAGATCAGAAAAACAAAGTTAATAAAAAAACACAAATTGGCACAAATATTAACTTTTAAATTATTCATATATCGATAACGATAATTTTGTTAAGTAAAAATAAATAAAGGTGTTTGGTTGTTTTTCATTTATCGTTTTTGGTGAACAAAATGTGTCTAACTTTTAATGGGATTTTGAAAAGTTTTCGTTTTATGTTTTATAAGTTAAACCAAGTCAGATATGCATATTTATTCTATTTTGTATTCAAGTTCAAAACGCGACCAAAACGTATTCTTTGAATTTACATTTTAAATTATTTTAATATCTTTGACAAGGATAGAAAAAGGGTTGCTATTTTAACTCGATAATTAAAGCTATATGGTTTCTGACAACCCATTTCCCATCGGAAAGAGCACTTATAAGCTATAGTAATCTTACATCGATGATTTTTTTTCTGTCAACTGCATTGCATTACACTTAATATGGTCAAACTCGATGCTCGACATCTACTAGAACTTGTAAGCGTTCGATTCAGTATGCTTTTTGTCACTCCCTTTTAAAGACCAATAGCAATGTAGTGAAATTATTTCCATTGTTCCACCCATTATGATTTACTGTAAAGCCGCAATTAGACTATTGCAGAACTCTGCAATATTTCTGCAATGGTAGTGTGTAAAATATTCATTGCAGAAAAGTTTGGCAATAAACTCATTGCAAAACATTGCAATGACTCATTGCAATGTTTTGCAATGAGTTCATTGGCAAACTTTTCTGCAATGAATATTTTACAAACTACCATTGCAGAAATATTGCATATTTCTGCAATAGTCTAATTGCGGCTTAAGGAATTACTTTATTCATTTGAAGTTTATTTAAACCGTAGTTTGTTGTAACTAGTTCAAAGAGCTTCTCAAAGCTTTTTTTAAGTTACTCGTGTTTGTTAATAATTTTATTTGTTTTAGTTCCTTCATATGTTTTGGAAATTTTAGCTCACACGCTGAAATCATTTAAATTTGACCACTGTCTTTGACCAAATATTTGCTGATTTTATTTCCCCTATAATCAGTTCATTCCACAAAAATTAGACGTTATAATTAATGGTGTAACCTAGAACCTTGACTGAGAGCAGGGATTGGAATAGCATGTTCTTTTAACGCCTGTTTTAGATGGAGGTCTGTTGTGCCGTGTATGTCCACCAACTCATTGTATACGTGAAGTCACCCTGTCGCTATCTCACTTTGAGCGAGGGTACTGCCATACGACGTAGGTTTAGTAAAATTCAAAATCCACAAAGAGAAAAATTAACGATTCGAATTGTGTTCCGAGTACACAACCCAGGTTCTAAATCTAACAAGTAATATCTCAACTCAATCAATTGAGTTGGAATAATATTTTTATATCTAATTGGATATAGTTATCGTTTCCTATAGCAATGGTGATGATTAACGATGAAACGATGGTTAACTCTTTTCAAAAATTTCGACCTTCTAATTCGAAAAGTCCTTTTCACAGCGTTGATAGTATCGATTTATTTTAAAATAAATCTAAAGCTGACTCTCCATTAGTCTTTTTCATCTTTTTTTCTAGCCAAAATAGAACGAGAAACCATGATTAACTTTCTAAAGAGAGAGTAAGACGAATATCACAATTTTTCATGGAAAAAATATTTTATAGGATTGGAATTGTAACATTTCACCATTATTTTTAATAAACATCTAATTTTATTATATATTTTTAACAATGTCGTATCCAATATAGACTGCACAATAATTTTAAATATATTTTTTCAGTATAAAAGTCGTCTTTTCCATAAAAAAGTCTTGCTCTATAGACTTGTTTTTATAGTAGAACACTTTTTTATAGTATATCACTTTTTTTTTTTTTTAAAGTCACGAAGAGTAAAAAACAGACATGGAATAAATAAAAAGTCTTCATCTTTTTTCCTTTCGTACCTATATGATTTTCATATCTTCTATTTCACAAAATAAAAAAGACGAGAAAAAAACACTAATGGAGAATAACCTTAACTGAAAATTAACTGCATAAAATAAAATAAAAAAATACAGAGAGTGTGCTTAAGACCGCACGGCAGAAGTGAAAACTTCATTGGCAACCGCAATCAATTGATATCGTTTTAGTAGTATTTGGATCGTATTAGTAGAATAAATGAGAAACAAGTCAGAACGATAAACCGCGAACTACACACACTAACCTCACAATGTAAACCAAATAATTGTCAAAATAGCACTCATATGCCAATAGCAGGGACTAAAGATCAACAAGTTTAAATTTTACAAATCTTTCTGCGGAAAGCTAAGCAAATTCTTTGGTATTAATGCGCGTTGTTGCCGTTTGCAAATCACTATCGGCTAAGTGCCACCATTTTTAACTATTTTATTTATCATGATTGCCATCCATGTTTAATCATACATAAGCAATGCTTCTTTGCATAGAATTTATGCGATTTCCGTCTCGTAATTTTGTGAGCTTTAAATCGATATAATCGATTTTATCAAGTATCAAGATACAAGTATTAAGTCTTCACTTCATTTTAGAAACATGTATTACATACAATTCTAAACCGACAAAATATTTAGTGAAAATGATAAAATTCCAATACATATAATATTGATATAGAAATGTAATTGTTTCAGCCTTCGGGTTATACTATGTTTCTTACGTTATTTTTAATTTCTAAACCTTATGTTCAACAAAAAACATTGATCAAAGCAAACTAACGTTTAAAACGATAGTTAAATAAAAAGCAAAAGTTAAGCGCACACAACAACTTCATAAATTTTCATGATGATTAATGCAATAATGCATAAATGATAAACAGCCATACATAGTTTCAATTTTATATATATTCAATATTTATTTAGCATGATGACTCAAATGCAAATTGCAAAAGGCAGTAGCAATATTAAAGTCATGCCACATGCAAAATATAAACGAACGAATTCGGTCGTTTTAAGTAAAATGTGCCGATGTGCCGAAATGAACCAAAAATTTATCAGCGATATTTACAGCAACAACACTAAAAATGACAGTTTGCAAAAAAAAAAAATATGAATTGTTATATTGAATTTGAAATGAAAATGTTTATTATGAATGTTATAATATTTCTAAAATTTTAATTTAAAACAAACTCAACGTAAATTATAATCAATCACAAAAACATAAACTTTCAAAATGAAAAATACCACGATGTGAGGTTAAATCCGAACGATAAAAAAAATCGGTCATAATTCTACAAAAATCGTTCATAATTCTCCAAAAAATCAGTGGAGATTTATGAACGATTTTTTATTTCTATCGGCGGTACAAATCGTGCAAAATTATTTTTGGAAAATTCATCAATTAATATTAATTTAATAATAAGCTTTGTCAATTTTAATCGATAGGTATTCTAATTTACCATACATTTGGCATAATATCCAAATAAAGCAGGTTTTCGATTGATCAAAAATTAGAAAATCGTTGCTAGCAATCCGGCAAAAATTTTGGTCATGTGGCAACGACTTAACTTTAAAAAACTGCGTTATAGATCAATTTTTTAAAATTCGTATAAAGAAATTTTTATTATTTTTATGAATTCATGAATAAAAAAAAATAATTTTAATGGTATTTGATAAAAATTAAAAAAAAAAATATATACACCAGGTGTTGAGAACTCACAACCTACAGCACATCAGTCGAGCACGTTATCCACAACGCAATTTGAAACGTTAAGAACATATAGATTAATAAATTGATAAATGATAGAAAAGCTGACGAATCAGTTTAATTTACTACCTACGGAAAAATCTGTGTGTGGTGCGCCTAAAGAAGTTTTCATTTCAAAAACTCAACTACCAATCTCACAATCTTTTCTATTCAAATTTAATATTTTCTTCTTTACTTTGCGTAACTTCTTTTCCGACCCTAGATCAAAACAAACAAAAAAATTATAGAACCGTAGCTTGCATTTGGGCATTTGTTTTCCAAAGATTTAAATTTCCTAAAATAAATAAAACAAAAGTATAGATAACAGATGCGAAAATTGTTAAGTATACTATTTTGTTTGATAATTGTTTTTTTTAATATCGCTATTGCAAATATCAGGAGACGGCGAATGGTTTTTGCGAATGCGCGATTACTTCTGCGTAATTTGGTTGAAAGTGGCAAGAATTAGTAAGGAAAAGTGTGCGCAATCACCAGTTGTGGTCTTGACCATTGCAGGACAGGACGAAAGGAGGACGCCAGAGGACTATCGTCGTCTTTAGAATTATAAAAATAATAGTAAGTAGAATATCGAACCCATACCAAGAGATAAAGAGTCTCTTGTTCTACCAACTGAGTTAGCCGGGCTAAACGAGAAAAAGCTTCTAATCTAAGTGAAAAAAAATTACAAAATTGGAAGGATGGACAGAGCACTAGTTAGCAAAGGATAAATAGAGTGAAACAAATATTTTTTGACCAACGTCTTTGGAGTGATAGACGTCACGAAAGCGTTACCAACCAACTTAAAAATATTGGCTTGCCAAAATTTTGGGCCTAATTGCTTGGGAGGTATACTAATTGCTTGGGAGGTATAATTGTTAAATATGAAAATTCAACGGAAGTGGTTGTCACCAGGAACAAAAGCGCGCTTTCAAGCAAGCAAATTATAGAAAACCGCAATCCAGTTGATCTAGACAATCCAAGGGTTCTCCGTCTGACAATTTAAACGTTTGAGCAAAAAGTATAGAACGTGCCATGAGTGGTCATGATCGGTCGAGTTAGCTTGTGGGCAGTTACTCGATGTTACGAGCTTTGGCTGTTTAACAGATATCACGTCGAGAAACACATCTAATTTGGTTTACCATCCAGGGTCAAAAATTAAATCAATTCAGCTGTAACAAAGTTTTGCATCTCGTTGTGCAGAGGTAGGAGGTTCATGGGCCTGGGCAGCTTGTCACTTAAATTTTCCGGGATCTACAATTTCTAATTTACACAATTTAGTAACATCACTGTCGGAATTGAAATCAGTGATTATCTTCACTAATTTAAGATGAGTTTATGTTTTAAAAGAGAATTTAGATCATGATTTAAAATGTAAGTTTTACCATCGATAACTGTGTCGACCTACAATATTCTCGAACCTGAACCTAAAATTTAAGATGTGAATAAAACTACCCTGACCCATCTTCCGGGAACAGGTTAGATTTATATGCATCTTAAATTTCAGGTCCATAAGATTTATAGTTTATGAGATAATCGATTTTAAGACAAAAACACATCGTACTCTCACCAATAGTGTTCCGTATAAAAAACGGAACCCTAAAAAAATCGATCCACCTTTCAACCAATATTGCATTTATTATTCACTGTATCTTGCTTTTTTGTCAAAAATGAGTCATGCATCTAAGATAATATAATAACAGTCGATGGACATTTTTATCATATAATTAAACCATTTAATTAATTTTTTCATTCAAAAATTACTCTTTTAAATATACCGTATCTTCTTTAAAAGTATCAAATTTACTATTTAATTATCCAATAATTAATATTTTACAACATTAACAACTAATATAACCTTCTATCTCTCTGATTCAAACCAAAATTTGAAATTTTTTTGACTAAAAATATAGTTTTGATTAGTTTGACTATGAAACTTGAAAATTAAAAAGTGTTAATATCTCGAAATTAGTGATAGGAACAATCGAATAAAAACAATCGAATTATTCGATTGTTGAAACATTTCGAATTATTCGATCGTCCGAATAACTATTCGAATAAAAAATTCATTCGAATAAAACTAGTTACTAGTTTTTTATTCGAAGTGTTTTCATTACTAGTTTTTTTATTCGAAGTGTTTTTACTACTAGTTTTGTTATTCGAAAGGTTTTTTCGTCTTCACTGTAAACAAGTAATCAATATAAATTTATTTCAAATGAATAAAATAGACAAATCCCATAATGTTAATCTGTTGTTACTTTACGCAGATAACTGATTTAATAAGTTTAATGGAAAAAATCAGGGTTGTTAATATACACGTATAAAACGATTTATACGTTACACGTATAATACGTAACGTATAAAACGTATAAAACGTATATAACGTATAAAACGTATAATATGATTTTGTTTTTGAAATTGATTCATAAAAAATTAAAAATGCTTCTTACTTCAGATATTAATTATATTTTTAGTAAAAATATATTTATTTTAGTAAAAATATAATTACGTAGTTATAAATTATTTATATATTTTATAATTTATAACAAAAACTATTTAAATTCTAGATGTTATTTGAATGTAAATTTTTATACTTTATACGAAAGACTAAAGTCGCAATTAGACTATTGCAGAACTCTGCAATATTTCTGCAATGGTAGTGTATAAAACATTGCAATGACTCATTGAAATGTTTTGCAATGAGTTTATTGCCAAACTTTTCTGCAATGAATATTTTACGCACTACCATTGCACGACTATTGCAGAAATATTGCAAAGTTCTGCAATAGTCTAATTGCGGCTTATGTTACTGTACATTAAACTGGTTAATAATCTTTAATTCACTAGATTTGAATATTGAAAATTTTGAATTATATAGTAGAGATTTTTTTGAGCACATCAATTCAAGCAATTAAATTATTTTTGAATTTTTCAACACGTAGGTATGCTATATGATTTTCTTTCATTTTGATTCCAATATTTACTTAATGGGAAACATTTTGGATTAGAAACATTTGGCTCATGAACTTAATTATTTGGAATCATGAAATGTTATTGAATATATAAAATATGGTTCAATTCAACTTCAGCTCCTCCCATCTAATAAGAACAGCTGGGAAATATAATGTTGTTGCAGAATAAATGTAGTTTTTTTCATAGCAGTTAGGAAAATTATTAGAGATTATTAGAGAGATGTTTTTAAAAAAAATTTGTTGTGTGAATCCGGGTAAAATAACAGGCTCTTGCAGATCAAATCTTCTTTTTATACAAAAGTTGTAATAGTTAAAATATAAAATATTTCTTTGGTTTTCATTTATTTTTATTTTTAATACAAGGGGAACGCAAGAGAATACAACACAGTATACAGTTAAAATATGTATTTACGAAAAAGTTTAGTGAGAAGTTTATTGAGTAAATTCAATTTTGGTCATTGATGAGTAATAGGTATGGTTGGAAATGTCAACTTATTGCAGACTAAATTTGTTTTGAAAATAAATAATTATATTTTGAAAAGAAGCATTTACGTTAAATGTGGAAGTTTTCTGAACTCATAGGAATAGTGGGGTAAGAAATTATCATGACGACGCTATATTTTCTAAAGCAACTGTTCCTATTAGTCCCGAAATATAGGCTTTATAAACATTAAATATCACGAGTACGATGAATAATACGCCCGCGATAATGTTATATAAATGTATTTTTATTTATTAAGGATTTTACTTTTATACGGTATAAAACGTAAATCATTGTGTGTTTTATACTGTACGTTTTATACGTTTTATACGTTTTATACGTACGTATAATACGTGTTTTATACTGTACCGTATTATACGTTACAACCCTGGAAAAAATAAAGAAGACAAAGTTTTTTTATAATTTTAATGTTACTCTATGTATATTTACCTTGTTAGGCCATCTTCTGGATTCTCACTTAGGCCATCTTCTATAGTGTTAGAACGAAGGCGGAAGCAAAGTTGAGAATGTTTTGGGTCCTAAAATATTGGAAGACATCATAGTGGCAATAAAAGATCAAAATTGGTTGTTTTCACTAATGTAATGATTAATTCGTCAAGCAAAAGAAGCCAAAGAAGCTTTTTTACAATACAGTACTTTTTATGAGTAACTGGCTAACAACATAAGTCTATTTATTTTTACAAAAGTGCCAATGGATCAGCAGATAGTATTTTTAGCTATATTTCTGAGTCCTTAAAAATTCTAGATTTAAAATTGTCTAGTGTTACTCCATTGGGAACTGATAAAATGGTATCATCCATTATACTTGAACTTTGAAAGTGCTAACCAAACAAATTAGAGTAAAATACTGAAAGCCCATGTCATATTAATTTTTAAAAGATGTAGCTAGATCGTTTATCTCAATACTGAAAATATGCATATAGACATATTCATCCTTACCTAGTTAACGAAACAGAAACATAATTTTTTTATTGTTAAGTTTTTTTTTAAACTGAAAAATGAAGTGGCCGAAATCAAACGAGTTTTTTAGTTTTGTGACCCTAGGGGTGGTGTGCCGTACTTTGTTGACGACAAAAAAACACTTCGAATAATTATTCGATTGTTACAACATGTCGACTACTATTTATTCGATTGTTGAAATCATTCGATTGTTCCCATCACTACTCGAAATGTCTAAAAATTCAAGATACGCCCTTTGTGCTTAGCACGGCAGAGAAATCTAGATACATTTATTCTTTAAAACTTTATTGGTACAGAATGATTTCAAAATTTGTTGAGATATCTTAATACTACAGTTATAAAAATATTGTTTCGTTTTTCTCAACCTTACTTCGAATCGGCCTAGCTCACAATTCGATAAACGCAATTCCCAAATCTCTTCCTGAGTTCGATCACTGATTAGTAAGCACCAACACCCGGTTTTATTAAGTATTTAACTCCTTAATTGTTCCACAACAACAGGAAACAATACAGTAAATAATATTCCTAACTAAAATATTCTTTCAACAGCTTCAGAAACTCCAACGGTTGATTGTAGAAATTTCCAGTAATACAACGTTTAAAATAATACACAAAATATTTCTACTCAATAACACTTATAACTTTATTACACTAATAACTTTACACAAAAACTAATTTAAAGATCACTTTTATAATTTTAACTTCACTATCGCAGGTTTAAAATAAAACTAACTAAAAACTACAAGAAGTAATTTCCTTATATACATTCTGCTTAATCTCTAGAATTTTCAAGGTCACTTTTTAGAAACCTTGAGAAAATATTAGAATATTCAATTATTTTACGTTACGTTGATTTGATTCATAAAATCATTTTTTTTATGTAGACCTTTATTCTAAGAATATGTACAACAACAACAATATTAATTTCATTAATTTGTTGTAGTATTTTGTTGATTTGATTTTTCTAGAACTGACCGTAATCGTCTAGATTTTTCTGTAATCGTTTAGATTTTTCTGTAATCGTAACAATATGTAAAATTACATGAAAATTTTTATGCTAACCAAAATAAGGCGTAGTAAAGCTATGGTTTATAGCGGACGTAATATAGAAAGTAGCGGTGGACGTTAAATGACGGCCGTAATAGCGGTGATTAAAGGTGGAATATTAGAACAACGTAATATTCCGTTGGAGAATTGAAATTTTGCTTATGGATGTCAAATAAATATGAACCGTAATCTTTATTTTTCAATTTTATTTCGACTTTTATAAATATTTGTTGGTATTTTAAATAAATTATAGCAAAATCACATTTAAATATAACCTTCTATAAATATTTGTATTAATATGAAAATTTAAGGTTATATTTATTATTTCCCAGTTTTTGGCGTTTTATTAGTACTCTATATAAAACTTGATTTCAACAGCTAATTTTATCAAAAGGAACTAATATAAATTAGTTCATTTCATTTTATTTTAGTTATTTATTCATTGCTGAATTGTTTTTAGTCATAGATATGGTTTAAACTTTAAGACATAAATAAATTGTTCTTTTTAAATCATGACGTGTATGACTAAAACTTACTTTACCATTTGAATTAATTAAACTTTATTATTCATAATATATTTAATTCTAATGACAGTGGAAAAATTTAACTTAAGTAAAATAAATAAGTGATGAAGTTTCAATTGCGAAAATGTCATCGCATCAACTTGTTCGTTTGTTTATCTCCACCTTTTCTTACGATGAAAAATTTTAAGGCGTGTTGCAACAAAATTAATAATAAAAAATCAAAAAATTTTCCCCTCCTGAAAATTTTAAAAAATGTTAGTAACATATGTTATAAACCTCATATGTTAAAAAATCAAAAATTTTAAAAATACGCATTTCTAGAAAATCGATTTTGAATTTTTTACCGTTATTTTTCTAAAAGAAAATGTTCAAGGTCATATAATATCGATTACTATTTTGATTAGCTAGCTGTGTTTAATACCTACAGTTTGAGCTATAAAACATTAAAATCGGTTCGGTAGTTTTTACTGTAGAGCCATTTAAATACACCAGGGTCGAGCAATTTCATGATTTTTCATCACCCTATATCTAAAGACAGGCTTAAAAAAAAATTAAAAACGCAGAAAATTTTTTTTATTGATGTCAACGAATTCCAATACCTAGATATACAAAATTAAAACCTAATTTCCAGACCTTGCTGATCTCACGTGTTTTTCACCAACAACTATTTTAATTGGATTATGAAATTTTGAATTTAAGGGTTGCTTTGATAAAATATTTTACTTTTTATAGAATTTAAACAAATACAAATGTTTTTTACTTTTTTGGACGCAACTATGACAACAAAATATTATATGGTTAAAACGTGACACTTTAAGCCCGCAAATCACAGTAATAAAGTAACACTTTGATATGTAGGCGAATAAAAATATTATTATGTACATTGTACATCGGTATTTATAAACATAAATTAATTACTATTTTAAAAGTCCTAAATTAATTTTAAGTGTCATAAGCCAACGGAAAATATTTCAAAAGTTCACCGCTATTTTCAGAAAAAACGTTCATCAACTATTTGTCTACGTAATGACGGCATCTAAATAGCGGCACCGCTTTTTTACGTTCAAGTCACTCTAGGAAACCACCATAATTTAATTTTTATAGACAACGTTTTTATGACGTCATCCACCGCTATATTACGTCCGCTATATAGCGGCACCGCTATCCTAATCAATAAGCAATATGGCGTGTCAATGCAATGAATAAAAACTGAAGTCATTGATATTTGCAAAAACAGGCAACTTTTCTCTTTTTCCACCAGAAGTTGAACTACTTGTTTGAAAGGCTGATTCGTAGGTAAATTTTTACTATTTATTTTTCATTGGAATTATGTTTGTGGAATTATTGTGGAACTATTCATTATTGTGGAACTGGATGTTATCGACACACATTTAATTTACATCACAAATTAAATCCAGGCAATCACCTCAATTTTTTGTCAACTTAATCAATCTTCCTATTCAAATATCGATTTTTGTTTTGCACAGAGATAAAGATTAATTTACTTTTTGTTCTAGCACAAAAATTGATTATTTTTGGGACTGCTACCATGGCAATTAGATGCAATTCATAAATGACAAATTTTTTGTAAAATATACCATAACAAAAACTGTTATTTTCAGTACAGTTTATATAGCAGATTATGGACACATAAACCGTTTCATTGAAATAATACTTTCTAGGTAACATTCAGTCAATTTATAGTTTTGAATTGAATGGCACAAACTGATTATAGATATCAACGACAGAAAACTCTAAACGAATTTCCCATATTTCCCCTTAATATTTATTCTCAAATCAAAAGATTTCTACAAAACAAACATTTTATTTGTCATATGAATCCGACAAAGCCGGAAACCTTAAAATTGAAAAGAAAATACAAATCGGGAAAAAATTGATAAAAATAAAAGTCAAATGTTTTATTTAATTCGATTAAAATCTAAATAAGAAAATCTCTCATTACACCTCAGTCCTCACCTATTCCCCCCAATATAAACTTACTTCTTACGGTTTATAAGAAAGAAAATAAAGAGAAAAAATTTCAAGTTTAAATTCAATTTTTATTTAGCTTTCATACAAAGGCTAGAGCTACCTAAATATATCCAGAATAAGTAGTTTATGAAGTGATATAGTGTTTTTGTATACTTAAACTTTTAAAGACGAAAAGATGTCATTTTTTTGTTACTTTCAAAAGAATATACTGATTTTAATTCTACTTGACATTTTCAATCTATTTCATTTTCAATTTATTTATTGCAGGTGGATGTCTTAGTTATGGTCATTCTTGTTGGGGTGGTAAGTACTTAAAAAAAACAGTTTAAGTTACTTTAAATTTAATTAAAAGGTTGAGTGAAAGATTCACTGGTTGACTGAAAAATAACAACATGAAAAATTAAAATTGATTACGAATCATAAACTGATGCTAAGATTTTTAATGATCAAAAAACAAATAAAATAAAAAGTAAATAAAAAAATGTTTTAATATCCCACTTGAATTAGATAAAACTTCAACTTCAGATATAAACTAATCTGTTGTAGGAAGTTTATTTTTAAGGTTTTCTAATACTGATTATTTTGAAATTGAGTTTAGTTTTAGTTTTGATTAATTTAATAACGGCGGAAAATTTATCCATCGGTGGAAAAATGCATGCCAATGAGACGGCAAACCGATTTTAGGTTTTGGAAAATCCGGAAGACTTTCCAAGATTAAATGAAATAAAAAGAACGATTAGAGCTAATGTAGACAATGTTGTAAAAAACGATATATTCCCAAATAAAAACGAGGACGATGAAAAGTACTATGTGAGGCTCAGAGATTAAGAAATGGAGACCAGTTCGTACTGACCAGCAAGGGAGGACAGCATTTCTAAAACACAAAATGTTGGGGTACAATGGCGATTTAAGTTGGGGAATAGGAGTACCCAAATACGTCAAGGATGTAATGGTTTGGGTAGATTTGAAGTTTCTTTTGGCAGAGGAAATTCTAGTGGAACTCAAAGAGCAGGGGTAATTAAATTCAAAAAATCACAAAACTATAACCAACCAGAAGAGTGAGCCAATACTGATACATCACTACAGTTAATAGGTCAAAAGTGTTAAAAGCCAGTTTTCTTGATATGGAGGTCAAGTTCTATGTACCGAATCCATTAAGGTGCTACAACTGTCAGAGGTTTAGACACTCGTAACTGCGGTGCACCAGAACACTACTATGTGGTAGGTTATATTAGAAAGAATATATATTTTCATACACCTATACTGAAAATCATATATCAGCCATATATCGAAAATCACAAATGTTACATACAAAACGAATTTGCTGCCATTCATAAACCCGTTGCTGGACTAAGTTCAAACTTTAGCACGGTCCATGTTTTGGTCCCACCTTTCAGTTTATATGTCACTTGTCAAGATTTGTGACCTCTCATTTTTCTGGATTAAAAAAAGGGTAGACTAACCACTTGCATATTTTGTAAAATTTTTGTTCCAAAAAACATGAAAAAATATGCTGGCAGGTAGCTCTAGTACCCTATTTCACCAAACTTACAAATTTGTAATTTCATATAAATTTTAACAAAATTTGTGAAAATTTGCATGAAATTACAAATTTGTAAGTTTGGTGAAATAGGGTATAGATATCCATGTAATCGAAAATACTCAAAATACAACGCTTGCTATGTTAAACTGGCCATAACTCAAAAGGTTCAGCGTCTAAATTAGAATCTAGGTGCATGACTTTTAGAGCTTTGGTTAAATTCACTTCAGTCTCTTAGAGCTGTTACCTAAATATTATCACAACCTATAACATTATTTTTCTTATTAATTAATTAGGAAATCATTTGACCATATAGTGGCATAATTGTGGTCATTTGACTAACACCAATATGCAGTTTTATAGTGCTTTTATAAAGGGTCGTAATGCAATTGGTAGAGGTATACGTTCTAGTTTGCACATTGAACATAAATGTCCAGCGTGGTTAGACGGCTGTAGTTTTTGAACATCAACTACCATAGTGCGAGAGTTCATTCATGATGTTCTGTATAGATTGCCATAGTCCATCTTATGATTGATTTCAGCTGTTTAATGCTTGCGGCAGTTGTTGCTATTTTCATCTATTGAAAAGTTTTTAAAATTAAGTATCCTCTGAAAATGGAAAATCGAATCAAGCCGCCGATAAAATAAGAAATTCAAACCCGACCTTTTCCGATGTTTTTGAAACTTTGGTAATATAATAAAAAAATGAATATGTGTTTTATTTCATTTTTTCACTCACTAGTCATAAGAAATTTAGTGACAACCAACCATTAAAGTTAAATTGTGTTCGAACGGGTTATTCGATTTGAGTAAAGTTTGAGTTTTTTTGTTTGAAAGGTACTAAGTAAAATATTACACTGATAAAAAGATAGCATGTATGTTTCTAGATGATTTTTTTAAATTTTAATTGTTCAAACACAGTTTTTCAAAAATGACCTTCTTGTTTTTTTCATGTTTTTATATTTTAAAGGTTTATTATTTACGCAAAACATACTAAAATTAATAAATATGCGTTAATTTTTAGAAAAAGAATATATTATTAGTTTGAATTGAAAAATTTTTTCATTACATCGAAAAAACACTTTGTGGAAAAACCGTGTTTGAAGAAATAAAATTTTAAAAAATCATCTAAAAACATAATTTTTTATCAGTTGTAATTTCCCAAGGGCGGTGATAATTCGAAATAATTTTTTGCTAAAAATTTCGAAAGCAAGTATATTGATAAAATCACGAGCCCGTAGGCCGAGGGCTTTTATCAATACCACTTGCTTGAGGAATTTTCCAAAAAATTATGAGAATTTATCATCGAACGAGGGGAATTCGTTTAGAAAACTTTTGCCATTTTTCATTTCTTTATATATTATTTATGAATTATACGTTGGCCTATGTCACCTAACTTAGCCCCGCCATTTTTAAGAAAATTAAAAACAAAGATTGTGCTGTATTGTGCTACAGTTGTGCTGGATGTGCTACTCAGAAATAATGCCATATCACCAATGGAAAAAAGTTGGCAAGCTGAAACAATTTTTCGAGCAGAAGTTAGCCCCGCCATTTTGAAAAATTTGAAAAACAAAGGTTATCCTGTATTGTTTTCGAGTTGTGCTAATTGTGCTATTTAGAAACAAATTTCATATCCCTAGTGGAAAAATTTTATAAGACTAAAATCATTTTTTCGAGTAAAAGTTAGCCCCGCCATTTTGGAAAAAAAGAAAAACAAAGGGTCTGCTGTACGGTGTTAGAGTTGTGTTAGTTGTGCTATTCAAGAAAAAATTTGTACCACCAGCAGAATAATTTAAACACGCTAAACCGAATTTTCGAGTTGAAGTTAGCCCCGCCATTTTGAAAAAAATTAAAAGCAAAGAATGTCTTGTATTGTGCTAGGGTTGTGCTGGTTGTGCTACTCAAAAATAGTTCCATATTATCAATGAAAAAAAGTTGGCACGCTAAAATGACTTTTCGAGCAGAATTTAGCCCCGCCATTTTGAAAATAATGAAAACCAAAGGTTATGCTGTATTGTGCTCGAGTTGTGCTGGTTGTGCTATTTAGACAAAAATTTCGTAACTCTAACAGAATTTTTTTACAAAGTTAGCATAATTTTTTTCGAATAGAAGTTAGCCCCGCCATTTTGGAAAAAATCAACAACAAAAGAAGTGCTGTATTGTGTTATAGTTGTGCTGGTTGTGCTACTGGAAAAATATCGTATCACCAACAGAATAATTTCAACCACGCTAAAACCATTTTTCGAATGAAAGTTAGCCCCGACATTTTGTAAAAATCAAAGAAGAAAGGTTGTGCTGTATTGTGCTACAGTTGACGGGGCTAACTAAGTGGCGGGGCTAACTCTGCTCGAAAAATCTGTTTAGTCTGCTAACTTTTTTTCATTGCTTATATGCAATTCTTTCTGAGTAGCACAACCAGCACAACTAGAGTACAATACATAACAACCTTTATTTTTCATTTTTTCAAAATGGCGGGGCTAACTTCTACTTAATCTTCTGCTCAATCTTCTGCTCGAATGCTTTCTGCTCGAAAATATCCTTCTGCTCGAAAAATCGTTTTAGCGTGCCAACTTTTATTCATTGTTGATATGGGATTCTTTTTGAGTGGCACATCCAGCACAACCGTAGCACAATACAGCACAACCTTTCTTCTTTGATTTTTACAAAATGGCGGGGCTAACTTTCATTTGAAAAATGGTTTTAGCGTGGTTTAAATTATTCTGTTGGTGAAAGGATATTTTTCCAGTAGCACAACCAGCACAACTATAACACAATACAGCACTTCTTTTGTTGTTGATTTTTTCCAAAATGGCGGGGCTAACTTCTATTTGAAAAAAATGATGCTAGCTTTGTAAAAAAATTCTGTTAGGGTTACGAAATTTTTGTCTAAGTAGCACAACTCGAGCACAATACAGCAGAACCTTTGGCTTTCATTTTTTTCAAAATGGCGGGGCTAAATTCTGCTTGAAAAGTCATTTTAGCGTGCCAACTTTTTTTTATTGATAATATGGAACTATTTCTGAGTAGCACAACCAGCACAACCCTAGCACAGTACAGCACATTCTTTGCTTTTAATTTTTTTCAAAATGGTGGGGCTAGCTTCAACTCGAAAAATCGTTTTAGCGTGATTAAATTATTCTGCTTTTGGTATACATTTGTTCTTGAATAGCACAACTCTAACACCATACAGCAGACCCTTTGTTTTTCTTTTTTCGTAAATGGCGGGGCTAACTTTAACTCGAAAAAATGATTTTAGTCTTATAAAATTTTTCCGCTAGGGATATGAAATTTGTTTCTAAATAGCACAACCAGCACAACTGGAGAACAATACAGGACAACCTTTGTATTACAGATTTTTCAAAATGGCGGGGCTAACTTCTGCTAGAAAAATTGTTTCAGCGTGCCAACTTTTTTCCATTGGTGATATGGCGTTCTTTCTGAGTAGCACATCCAGCACACCTGTAGCACAATACAGCACAATCTTTGTTTTTAATTTTCTTAAAAATGGCGGGGCTAAGTTAGGTGACATCGTTGGCCTGCTTTTTTATCAGTTAACTATTTCAAAATTAGACTGATAATTTTTAATATCCCAGAAGGCTAGACGTATAAATATTTGTTATTAGTATAATTCAAATGTTATTGGTGAAATTGAATGATGTCATTACATTTTAGAGAATCTCATTAGTTTAAATTAAAATAAAACTAAAGCAAAAAATTTTCAGTAACAATTTCCCAAGGGCGGTGATAATTCGAAATAATTTTTTGCGAAAATTTCGAAAGCAAGTATATTGTTAATAGCACGAGGCCGTAGGCCGGGGACTATAATTTTCAATACTACTTGCTTGAGGAATTTTCCGAAAAATAGAATTTATCATCGAACGCGGGGAATTCGTTTTTTTTAAATAAAAAGTGTTGTGTAGTAAGAATTACAAAATTTGTCACAACAACACAGAGATACCTTTTAAGACGTAGGTACTAGGTTTAGAAAGTAATGGCAAAAATGCCATTTTTCATTTCTTTATATATTTTTTATGAATTATACGTCTGGCGACAGCGATATCAGTTAATTATTTCATAAATATTTGATAATTAACTGATATCGCAGTAGGCCAGACGTATAATTATTTGTTATTAGTATAGTTCAAATGTGATTGGTCAAATTGAATGTCGTTACATTTTAGAGAATTTCATTGGGTTAAATTAAAATAAAAATAAATTTTCAGTGTAATATTTTATATATTAATACGCTAACTTTGTGCTTTGTACAGCCTAGGGCTTTTTTATTCGAATTTTCACTCATTCCAAATTTTCACTGCTAACTGATATTAGTGTAACCTAGATCTGAGAGATTTTTGGGATTTTTCGGATCATAAATAAAACAGTTATAGACGAATTATAATGTATTTTTGAATTTAACTGCCTCCCCTCAAATCAAATCAAATGGATCAAATGGAATCGTCCAAATCTTTTCTTTGTTTATAGTATTTTATATTTTCTTTTCAGTTTATGCATTGATCTAGGAGAGTATGGACGTTATTTTTCTTTGTTGTTTTATCTTATATATTAATATGTTGAATATTTAGTTAGATATATATTGTTTGTGAATGAAAGAGGATTAAAAAATTGATTATTGATTGTTGTAGTTTTTTTTCAGCAACAATTTTGTAATGTGTGTGTTTGGTATGATAGTTTGAGATCGTAAATTTGATTGTTAGAATTTTTAATATATATTGTTTGTGAATGAAAGAGGATAAAAAATTGATTATTGATTGTTGTAGTTTTTTTTCAGCGACAATTTTGTAATGTGTGTGTTTGGTATGATAGTTTGAGATCGTAAATTTGATTGTTAGAATTTTTAATATATATTGTTTGTGAATGAAAGAGGATAAAAAATTGATTATTGATTGTTGTAGTTTTTTTTCAGCGACAATTTTGTAATGTGTGTGTTTGGTATGATAGTTTGAGATCGTAAATTTGATTGTTAGAATTTTTAATACAAGGAGGACCCGGCGTGCTTCGCTACGCTTATAAATAAAGTTTTTGCGTAGACATTTTGTTGACGTAGAAGCAATGATTTTAAAAAGTGGTAATGAGAAATGCTAGCATATAATTTTTAATTTTTCTTTTAAATATATGAATGAAAAATAATCAGAACTCTAGCTGACCAGTTCGGATATATGAAAAATTAGCGATCAAATAAGTTAGAGATCAAATAAGCTTACTTGTGGCTTGGATGCGTTTGCAGCTCATTTACATACCAAAGTTTCATACAGATATCATGCGTTTGCGTAACGAAAATAACACGTAGTTTTTTCACATTTTCTTAAAAAACTAAAATAGCAAGATAGCAATTGTTTATACAAATCTCATTATAAATGGCTGATATTATGACAAACAATATGGAAGTTTTACGACCTTGATAGCATTATTTAATCTCATGATATTTGCAAGAGATGATTTTCAGTATTTTGGAAACCACTAAAAAACAAAATAATTTAATTTCGCTAGAAAAGAACTGAGCTCTAAGTTACGCCAAAATGCATCGATTGCGACCATTTTTGTTAAAATCGACCCATCCGTTGTTGAGAAAGCGTTGGAGAAAAATTTGTCTACATACAGCGATACATACATACTAGGGATTGCAATCCCGGGATCCCGACCTATTTTTATGATCTCGCAGTCCCTGGATTAATGAAAGAAAATCCCGGGATTACGGATTGTCATATTTGCCGGAATTTATCAATGAAAACACAGAATCCTGTAAAACTGTTTTGTTGATTTGTATTTTTTTATTTTTGGTCATATGCAATGAGATCATATACCAAAGCAATGAGTAATAGCAATGAGAAAATACTTGTTAAGGTTTATATCTTATGGGTGCTAGCGGATAAACTCTATTCCGTCAACGCTAGCACCCTCAATTTTGTTCCACTCTACCATGAAATATTGGCTAATGTAGTTGTAGCTCTTAAGGTTGTACTGAGCTAGAAAAAAAAAGCAGCCCATTAGTTCGAATGTCTCAATAACTAGCATAAAGACAAGGAAAACCGAAAAATTTTGAGTATTTAAGTAGTTGCAGAATGGAAACTCAGCTTTTGTTGATGATACATCGAACATATTTACTGTTCCGAATCGAAGCTCCATAAAAGTTTTTATTGGAGATTATTTAACGTTACATCAGCAGCAGCAGACGTGGGATGTGAAATAGGTGATCCAACTAATCACACTGCAACATCATCGAGCAGAGATTACAACGAAAATGTAACTAAGGATAAGGTTTCAGTCGATTTTGCAGAGAAAAGCAATTTGGAAGATAAACTGTGACGCAATTTAATTCACGCTTAATACCTATATAAAAAAACTTTTTTGGTCAGAATGCAACAACATAAAATATTAAACCGCAATTGGTAGAGAAATGAAAATAAGTAAGCAAACCCGTCATAGAGGACGCCATTTGCAGTGAATGTATAATAATTTATTGACCATTCCACCAAGAAGTGTGGAATCGGAACGGGCTTTTTCAACCTTCGGAAATATTATTTCCAATTAAACAGGTTTGACGATAAATCAGTTTGACGAATTATGTTTTCTAAAATCTATTTCTTAAATCACTCGAAAGTGTATGGTACTGCATTTTCTTTATGTAATATTATTAAAGTTTTTTTTTTGGTTCTTCAATGTTTATTTCTTTAAGAAGTTGAATTAGTAAGTTAATGTTTTATGTGTTTATTCTTTTCGACACTAAAAAATGAAAAATGTGTTTTTTGTTTGAAAATTGTGTTTTTTCTTAATTATTTATAGTAATCGGTAATCGGGAATCCCGGGATTTAAAATTTATGAATCCCGTAGTCCGGGGATTCATAAAACACCACGGGATTGCAATCCCTAATACATACATACACACACACATATACAGACTGCCAGCTAAAAATAGTCTAAACAGATTTAGGAGGTCATGAAACGTAAAGATATCATAAAAATTCCGATTTCGAAAATCGAC
Source organism: Diogma glabrata (assembly GCA_963693315.1). Classification (NCBI taxonomy): domain Eukaryota; kingdom Metazoa; phylum Arthropoda; class Insecta; order Diptera; family Cylindrotomidae; genus Diogma; species Diogma glabrata. Next base: position 348,267,943 of record OY856187.1, read on the forward strand.
CCAGAAATAATAACTTCCCATATCGGGAAGTTAAAAATGATCTCAAAATGGCGCCGTTTTAGTATTTTTATTTGAAACCATTGCATTCAAAATGACAAGATTTTGAAGGTATAGTGTGCGCTACAATCTTGCAAAATTTCTCCCACGGCAGGCAGTATCATGAGCGCACTGTGACGGAACGGCGTGCCAGCATGCGGTGGTAAATGTATAACGTTAGTGACGGTACGAGTGGCAGCACAACGATCGCATAGTGACGGCATAAAGTGTTAGCACGCCATGGCTATTGCATGGCGCACCCGGTGTTTATTGCGACGCATTAATTTGTTTTATTATACCAATGATTACCGAAGTTTTAAAAACATCGGGAAAGGTCGGATTCACATCATCGTCGTTTTGATTCGATTTTCCATCTGGACAGTATTTTTTGGTTAATCAGTAAATCGAAGCTTTCAATATGAGGTGTGTAGACCAGCTTTGATGAAACTTACTTTAGAGGCGTAATGAGTAGTTTTGTTGCTGGCTTTTGTAATACCGTTGCAAAACCGTCACTTTGACTACAGTAAAGACGTGGCGAAAAACGGCCTTTTTTGTCGCCCATTTAAGATAAGTTTTATGTTGCCTTATTTCGATCAAGATTTTTTCACCCTTTGTGGATAAATTTTATTTTCACGTTCTGTTCATAAACAAAACCTATTGTACAAAAAAACCGTTCAGAAATTCAAAAGAATTTGCGTAATTCGAACTGTCAGAGAAAGAAAAACACATTTTTACCTTATACCATTTCTATGGTTGATCCTGTTTTTAGATTTCTCTTTTCACGATTTTTTTGGAGAGGTAATGTTCTGAATCCAATCGCAGATTTGAAGTCTGAAAATACCGACTATCGTAACTTTTATTCGATCATCCAAGAAAACCGATAAGAGTCGGCAGAATTACCGGTTTTAGTGTACTAATACATACAAAGCAATAGGCCTTGTGGCGCAATGGATAACGCGTCTGACTACGGATCAGAAGATTCCAGGTTCGACTCCTGGCAAGGTCGTTGATTTTTTTTGATAATTTTAGCAATTTTACATCAGAGTAAGTTAGTAGTTGGTAAGTGTTGAATCATACATTTTAGATTTCTCTTTTCACGATTTTTTTGGAGAGGTAATGTTCTAAATCCAATCGCAGATTTGAAGTCTGAAAATATCGACTATTTTTTTTTTTTTTTTTATTTATGGCTTAGCTCCTTTATGGAGCCATTCGATCATCCAAGAAAACCGATAAGAGTCGGCAGAATTACCGGTTTTAATGTACTAATACTAGTTTTACTTTTGCAATTAAAAGTGTTTATAAATATTCGCAAGTTTAAGGAATAATCGGTGGTACTTGAGCCTGGGTACTAATAGTGATAGAATCTGAACTTAGTGGAATAGTAAATACAGATTTTACGATTCCGAATATTATTGATTCAAATTGCGGAAAAGCGGTGAAGTTTATGGTACATAAATTGGAGACCCTGGAATTTATTGTAAGGAAAAACGGAAGCTGCTGTAATTTGATGACAAATAAAGTTTGAGATTCTGTTAACTAAAGATCTGTCTTTTTACTGTCGTGTTTGTTCAATAATCCAAAAGAACCAACGAAGAGTCGTTACAGTGGTTTCCGAGTTTTAATTTTGCAATTAAAAGTGTTTTACAAATATTCGAAAGTATAAGGAATAATCGGTGGTACTTGAGCCTGGGTACTAATAGTAAAGGAATTTGAACTTAGTGGAATAGTAAATACAGATTTTACGATTCCGAATATTATTTGATTCAAATTGTGGAAAAGCGGTGAAGTTTATCGGACATAAATTGGAGACCCTGGAATTTATTGTAAGGAAAAACGGAAGCTGCTGTAATTTGTTGACAAATAAAGTTTGAGATTCTGTTAACCAAAGATCTGTCTTTTTACTGTCGTATTTGCTCAATAATCGAAAAGAACCAACGAAGAGTCGTTACAGTGGTGTATGGGGAACATTTCTATTCTAATAAACATCCTAAGTCACAATTGTATAGTCATTATTGATTGTTTCCAATCAATGTGAAATCAATGGCTGACACTTGGTCAATTTGTAGTCCTATATGTATTAACATTAGACTACATTAAGGGAATTTTAAATAAATTTTGGAATTTTTTGAGATCAATTAAACTCAAGTAAGTAAATAAGTAATTGGAATATTTTCAATTCAAAGGTATGGTTTGAAGTTTCTCAGAAAAAACTCCACTTCACATTTTTCGTGTTTCGGTTGGGATTCGAACCTACCTCGTCAGTGCCCGGCTCGAATCCTTGGGCAGACACGTAAAAACATTTCCATAATATGGAGTCTAATGACAGTGGAAAAATTCAACTTAAGTAAAAATAAATAAGTGATGAAGAAGTCACAACTTTGAAATTGTCATCGCCTCAACGGCGTAATCGATAGCGTGTCTGCCCAAGGATTCGAGCCAAACTATAGACTCAACACAAAAAGTATAACTTTAGCTCCTAATTCAATAATATACTATTCTTCAATTAAAACAATAAATGTTTATTGTATTAATTGAGAAATCAAATTTATGATTAAAAAAAACCCATCCCATACAATCAACCAAATTCAACTAAAAGAAATAAGAGAATTTAACTTAAAATTTGATTTCTGAATAATACATATCAAAGCCATTCTGATTATAATTTGAAAATAATTTTAATAAAATCAAAACAATTTGACCAAATGAAATCATACGAATTGAATAATAGTAATTTTTTCATGGGAATATTTTCATTAGATAATAGGTTAAGTTCATTAGGCTATAGGCTAGAAAACAATACAATAATACATACTATTATTATAGAAAAAACATACAAATAAAGCTGATATTAATAAATGAAAGAGAATAAATAAATTTTTTATATAAATAATTTTAATTGAATTTTTATTGATCGTGAAAAAATGTAATAAGCATTTTGGGCATTAAGAGTATTACCGATTTCGGATATATTAGAGATCTCGACTTCGTCTCGATCTCAAAACATATATCCTCCTCAATCGTTGGGTAAAACACTCTTACTGCCCTTAATATTAATACGTATTATAGTTTTCAAGAGTTTTACAAATATTCGTTGTATTTCAAAAAGTCGAAAGAGACGTCAAAACATTATTTTAAAAGATTGAAGCGACCTTGCCAGGAGTCGAACCTGGAATATTCTGATTCGTAGTCAGACGCGTTATTCATTGTGCCACAAGGCCTAGTGTAACATTACTGCTACTGCAATACTCATACTAACCAATCACATAACTATTCGTACCCAGAATATAGTTTTATTTTATTAAGGATTTGAATGTGATTTTTTTTAATGACTATAAGCAATTGACTATAAAAATTGAGAGGATACGAATGAACCAGGGTAATTCAAACCACTGCTTGTACAAAAATCAACTGGAATAAAACAATTGTTGCGTTAGACATAGTATGTGTAAGACGTTATTGAGCATCGCATTGTCTGTGTAAAACTGGATCAGGTCACATTACAATATTCTCTAAGAGTGAAAGAGGTCTGATTGAAATGTTAGGGCCATATCGACAAACCAAACTAAAATCGCAACTACAACTAAAGTGTCAGTTTTGGTATTTTTAAGCCACATTAAATCGTCAGTTTTATATGTAGATTAAAGTTGTAGTTGCAGTTTTAGTTGTGGATATCGGTGATTAAATTTACACTTACAATTGACGGTTAAAATTCGATGATAGATTTTTTTAAATCAATACAAATTCTCACTAATATTTTATAATTAAATGTTTTGAAACATTAATTCAATTGTATTTTTTATAAAAAATTTTAATAATTGAAAAATCTAATTGTTATTTGTTGCAAATCAATATTGTTTTGTGTGGTATTTAAGTTGTTTTTACTATAGTTACATTATTATTATTATTGCACTAAATTTTAATACATAATTACTGATTTCTAATTATTACTGTGTGTTCGAAAAATTATAGTTTTAAATTACGTTTAAAAATGCCATCAAAATCTCAACTAAATTCGTAGTTTTAATGTGGTTTAAAAATTCCAGTTTTTCAATTTAGATAAAACTGTGACTACAACTAAAAGTTGTAGTTACGTCTGTCGATATGGCCCTTAAAATTAGAATGGACGAGGTGTATGAATTTATCAAAATAAAAATAAAATAAAAAGTGAAGGTGGCTTTTGTCTTTCTGTTTGTGTGATACTCTCGATTACATATCGGTTATCACTGGCGTTTAGTTTAGTTGTTTGAAAGTTAAAATGTTTGTTTCCGAAATTTTTTGGTATCCCCAGATTAATATATACTTGAATGAATGAATGTTTTATACAAGAGTCATATAGATGTGAACAATATTTGTGTTTTCTTTTTCAGGACATGGGAAGAGAGGAGTGCAGCCAAAAGCAATAAGACCACCGCCGAAACTTTCACAATTGGATATACCAGAACGATGGGCATTCGTAAGATTGCAACCAGAAAAAGTAAATCTTAAAATATATTTTAATTTTATAGTTAATAATTGCTTAATTTTGTTATATTTCACGACTAGAACTATGGAGGATCAACATCGATGACAGATTTAAATCGACGAAGTTTTAAAGATACAGAAAGTGAAGAGTAAGTATAAATATTAAATGTTTTTATGAAACATTCGTCAAAATTATGTCACTAAGAAATGGTGGTGTTTTGACCAACTCTGGTTTATCATGTTAACGTTCCAAAGTTCAACGTCACACTAAATCACCTCATGGACAATTCGAAATTCTACCCGGTCGATTTGAACACATTCACTTAGATAAAGTAGGGTCACTTCCACCTTCAAAGGGATTTCAATATTTACTTACCTCACTTACCTTACTTGACACGATCTATTCACCCGCTCGCCCGAAGCAAATTGCATGACCAATATGTCTGCAGCAATTATTGTCACAACATTTGTAAGGAACTACGTATAACGATGTTCCTCTCCACCATCCGAGAGCAAACTTTTCTCAGAGTTAACACAACTCCTCGGGTATCATTGGATTCATAACATGGGCTAGCCATCCGCCAGCTAGTGGCGTGGTCGAGCGCTTTCATTGACAGCTTAAAGCTGCTCTTATGCAGTTCAGAAATCCCAGTTGTCTTCTCGGAATTCTGGCAACAGTGAAGGAAGACTTGAAGTGCTCACCACCTGAAATGGTTTATGAATAAACCATTAAGCTACGCGGTAAGTTCTTCATCGAAAATTCTACTTCACCTATGCCAACTACAGACACGGTTCTCGATCAGCTGCAAAATACTATGCAAAACCTGATACCATGGTACACTACAACGCACTACAAAACAAAATAATATATTTGACCCTAAAACATTGAACAACTGCGAATACGTTTTCAATTAGGTCAGACAAGATGCCCTAGGATTATCACCTCAATACGAAGGTCCTTACAAAGTACTTCGCCGACTCCGCAAACACTTCATCATTTCAATCAAAGGTAAAAATCGCAACGTTTCAATTGCTAAGTCTTGCTTTTCCTGCGGAAAACATCACTCGCGGGGAGTACTGTGGCTGCTCATTCACAGCCACCGAAACAAAATACACAACACCCTATTAAAACAACGGCATATACAAACCAATACAAATACAACTTAATTACAAAATCGATCAAATTCAATTTATTCAATATTTATTCGGCATCGACTCATCGCACTTGAAAGAATGTTAATTGTGATATTATTGTTCTCAATAACTATTTTTCTATATTTTTATTTACAGGAACTTCATCTTTAACTCAGGTCAACAAACATCATTAGAAAACTTACCATTTCTTCAAATCTCAAGCAATAATAATAATGATTTAGATTTATTTTCAAAAGAATTCGACTCAAAATTACAACAACAACAGGACTTGCAACAACTAATGAATGGCGGCAATAATAAATATACAAACAAAAAATATTCAACATCAACAAATAATCATCAATTAAATTCAAATACAAATAAAAATAATAATAATAATAATAATGGATATGGTAATAATAATGGTGTTTCTGGTGGACTACTTGATTCATCCTATGAAGAATTCTCTGATGCCGATCTAAGTCAACCAATCGATGATCTATTAGAATCGAAAAATATGAAGTTTTTTAAAATTTTATCAAAACCATTGGAACCAAATTTGTTGCCATAATTAATTTTTATTTGATTTAATTAATTTTATGTTTTTAAATTAAAAATATTATTTCTTTGTTGTTGTTGTTTTTTTTTTCTTATAAAAATATTAATAATATTAAGGCTGGAATTATTAATATTTTTATAAAAATTAAGTTTTTGTTTAATAAGTTATTAATAATATACTGTTATTTGATTCAAGAAAACTATAAAGAATAATATAATTAAGGTAAATTGTACAAAATAAAAGTTGTTTTGCTTCTGATTGTGTTTTATGAAAATTATGAATAATAATAACAGAAAATGTATTAGAATTAAAATGTGAGTTTTATTCATAGGGGTTTAAAGCTATTTTTAACGCAATAGATATTTTTCATACTGTAAGGTCTCGAAGCGAACCTGGAACTTAAATATATCAGCAGCATATTCAGCTATCAAACATATCCGTTATCTCGTTGAAGATAGAACATTCACTCTCTTACCGATCATAAGCACCCATCAACGCTTTTACGTAGAGTCCTGCAAAGCACCCATCTCTGGAATCGATAATGTAGTTGCCGACACACTCGAGTGTGACACACACGAGATCTCGTGTTGAGCAAAAAATATCACTTTCAGAAAATATTCCGTACGACGAAATTGCGAATGCTCAGTTCAATGATCTCGACCTGAAGGAATTATGGGACACTAGTCCCACGGTAAAATTCCGAACAATGCCAGTATCACTAGGCAATCTTCCAAAACTTTTATCATTTGATACTTCGAAAGGCAGTATTCGCCCGTTTATTCCAAAGAAATTTCCCCAAGCTTTATTTGACAGTTTTCATAATTTATCCCAACCTACAGTTCTATCAAACTTCTTACTGAAAAAGACATTTGGTCATAAGTTAAGAAGGATGTATGACAAACGGCAAAGAATTGCCTGGTTTGCCAAACTTCTCAACTTCTCAAAGATTTTCCGAGATACATATGGACATTATTGATCCACTTCCTACTTCCGAAAACAAACGCTACTGTGTAACAATTATTGACCACCATTCTCGCTGGCCTGAAATTCCTATCCGAGATCACTGCTGAAACAATAGCTTCAGCTCTTTATTCCAATTGAATTGCTCGTTTCGGAGTACCTTCAGTAATCGTTACTGATCAGGGCTTCTAATTTAGTTGAGTTGTAATAAACTTATCGGTTTCGAACGTAAACGAACTACCAGTTACAATCCTAACTGTAACGGACTCATCGAACGTTGGCACCAAACCCACAAAACTGGTGATGACCGGACGGACTGGACGGATGACCGGATGGACTGGACGCGTATTCTACCGTTAATATTACTCGGTTTAAGAAGCAGTTTCCGTGAAGACTTTCAATCTTCATCGGCTGAGCTGGTACTAACGGTACTAACATACGTCTTCCTGGAGAATTTTTTAGCCAAAATTCTTAATGCACTCCTCTGTCCGATTTTGTTTTTACAACTGAAACAACATTTTATAAATTTCGACTCTCTTTTGAATACGCCCAATCTACAAAAAAGTGGACATGAGAATGAAATTTTATATTTCTTTCAATATGGTTGAAATTTTGCATACTAACTGTTAAAAGTTTACTATTTCATATTTTATTGAAAAAAATTGAATTTTTGTCGGATTAACATATTTGTTTTAATTAAAGTGACATAATGTTTGTCTGAAATACACTGAGCCAAAAGTGTATACAGCTGAACAAATAGTTCTGTATAATCTGACTTGGCTGTATAATCTGACATCTATCATTAACAGTTTTTGCCTGCAAAGAAGTGTTCATTAATCTTTGTTACAAAAGGTAAGCGTATTTAATCCTTAATTATTGTGTCACACTCGCAAGAAAAAGTGATATTTATATGTCCACAGAAAAATTACTTGGACTATAAGCTATGAAACTTTATTTTCAAAAATAGTTCATTAAGGTACCTTGAATTCCACAGATATAAATTTTTTTATTAAAACTTGAATTATAGTTTTTACGCACAAACGAATCGTAAAACACATTTTACATCCTAGTTATCGTGGCTGAAAGTTGAACTTTACATCCGTAAAATAAAATCCCGTTGCTATATGAAATATTAATAAATTTTTCTACTTTACCGCCCGTAAAATAATCACCCGTAAAATATTCATAAAATTAGAACAAACAAATAAATTATTGTATGAAGTTTATAGAGAAAATCATGGCATGTTTAGCATAATTTTCAAAATGTCTAGCGAGTTTAAAACATTCAAAAATTGATTTATACTACAATAAAGTTGTGCAGTTGTGCGTAAAACGTTGTACATACACTCAGGCTGAAAAGAAGATTACGCCCTTGGTTCAATAAAAGCCCTCGCTTCGCGTCGGGCTTCAATATGAACCGCTGGCGTAATCTTCTACTTTCAGCCCTCGATATGTAAATAACTATTATGTGTTGCGGGTGTGACATGTGCCTGTTGCGGGCGTGACATTTAATTAAAGTCACACCCGCAACATCTTTTGCAATTGCACACAAATGTAATCTAAACAAATTTTATGTAAATTTATGTAAGACTCAGTGGCGGATTACCATAGAGGCGGAAGAGGTGGCCGCCTCGGGCCCCACATGCACAGGGGCCCCCGCGCTACAAATAGTATTGATATTTTATAGGTATTCAAATATCAGATGACTGCGTTCATTCAACCAAAGTTTTTAAACCTAAAGATTTTTTTAATATTATCCCACATGTAAAAGTGTTAGGTTGTCAATTTGTATTACTTTTTTTCATGTATGTATTTATTTTAATAATTCTAATTTGATAGTTTTATAATTTTTTAATGTACAAATTTGTTTTCCAATTTGTATAGTAAAAAAACATTTTGTTTTGAAAAGTTCCACTGTTACGAATGAATATTAATACTAAAACTTTAGCCCATTGCAAGGCTGTTATTATATTAATCGCAAAATTATTGATAAAAACAAAATCCAGATAAGTATTTTTTGGATATGTGAAGTATATTTGAGTTTTATGTTTTCATCAATGATTTTGGATTTCTTTTAAGACCTACAATTTATTGAAAGCATTAAACTGAAAACCTCAATTTTAAGCATATAATTGTACATATTTTAGACATGCTAAATTCATCATTTGGATTAACGTTTGAAAAGGGTTTCCATATGATATGATTGATATAGTATAGGTGTTTTAGCTTTAGTTGTATATTTCGTTTTATCAACGTTGATTGGAAAAAAGATTGTCTAAAAAATTTGTTTGAAAAATTTGAAAAAAAGATTGTTTGTAACTGGACGTATTGATACTCAAATAGCTCGTGAAATTGAAGTACAACAAAAATGCTGGCGGGAAGTTTTAAAAAGAGTTGCAGCTACAGTAAAGCTATTAGCTACTTTGGGTTTAGCATTTCGTGGTCATCGAGAAGATATTGATTCGAACAGAAAAGGAAATTTTATGACATGCATTGAGTACCTATCCCAATTTGATGATTTTCTTAAAAATCATTTGGAGAGGTACAGCCATCCAGGAAAAGGTATGTAAGTTATTTATCACATACCACATGCGATGAATTTATAAATTTAATGGGAACTGAAGTAAAAGAACATCTAATTCAAGAAATTCAGGACTCTTTATATTATTCAATTATTGTTGATTCTACGCCAGACGTGAACCACACTGACCAACTTAGTTTTATATTAAGGTACATTGATAAAGTGGGCGATGACGATTTTTGGATTTTTACAAATTGAAAATCACAATTCAGAATATCTAGCACAACTTATTTTGCAAACTTTGAACAATTTGTCTTTGGATATTAAAAATTGTCGCGGTCAAACATATATGGCCGGAAAATATAATGGTTTACAAGCCAGAATTAAAACTCTAAGTGAGACCGCCATTTTTATTCCTTGTACAAGTCATACGCTTAATTTAATTGGAAATTATGCTGCAGATGCCTATTTTACTGCGGTGTATTATTTTAACTTTATCCAAAATATATATGTATTCTTTTCTTCGCCTTGCGGTTTAATTACAAAAATATTAAAAGCGTTCTTATCCAAATTAGCGAAAATAAAGACGAAAAACCGATTACTAAAGTTGAGGTTAAAAAATTAGCTGGCTCTTTCGATGAATATGAATTGCCTTATTAACCGTTCTATGGGATATATTATTGCAAAGAATCAATAGTACTAGAAAATCATTTCAAAATATTCAAACGAACTTATTACAAGGAGTAAAACTGTTTAATTCTTTGTCACAATTTATAAGGGATGTTCGGAATGATTTTGAGAGCATAGAAAAGCAAGCAAACTTATTAACAGACAATATTAGCTACAAAGAAGGACAAAAAAGAAAACGCAAAATTATGTATGATGAATCATCTGCAAATGATACACAGCTAGTAGGACGAGAATTGTTAATTATAAATACTCACAATATGATCTGTGATAGACTTGCCACTGAAATGTCTACCCGAACGTCCATATATGAAACTGTTTTAAATAATTTTAAATTATTTTTTGATTAAAATATATCCAGTGATGAAGTTGACAAGTGTATTTTAGAATTGTCAAATACATATGCGAGGGATATAGAAGTACAATATTTTAAAGACGAAGTACATCATTTTTTAAAATATATAAAAGAAGAGAACATCACTTGTCCATTTAAGATGTACAAGGTAATCATTGATGGCCTGCAATCTTCATATCCCAATGTGGAAACTATTTTAAAAATATTTCTTACATTGCCGATATGCAACGCAAGTGGGGAACGATCTTTCTCCGTTCTGAAGCGGATAAAAATAGATAGTTATTATTTAAGATAGATAATTATTTAAGAAATAGTTTTAATCAAACTCATTTGCAAAATTTTTGGTAAAATCTTAGGCCCCAAAATTTTGTTCCGCCTCAGGCCCCTTAAAGGCATAATCCGCCACTGGTAAGACTAGCATGCTGGAAAGCATGTAGAGGGCAGCACTAACTATGTTCATTTTGCGTTTACGTTATCGTTTATTTATTTAACACGAAAAAAAAAATCAATATTATGAAAACAACAACAAGTCATGAAAACATGAAAGTTTTAGCAGAAGGTGAAGTCGCTTTACAGGTTGATTTTGCCGAAAATTATTCCACTGTCATACAAGATGAAATCCAAGCTGCTCATTGGGCACATACGCAAGTTACTATATTTACTGCCGTTGCCACATACTTTGATAAGGACCAATCATATATCATTGTATCAGACAATTTAAAGCACGGGAAATATGCAGTGTGGACACTTTTATCAAAGGGATATTTGGACACTTTAATCAAAGACATTAAAAAAGTCCATAAATTAGAAACTCTACATGTTTTTCCGATGGTTGTGCAGCCCAATTCAAAAATAGGTGCAATATGCTGTCCATGTCATAAATTCAAGAAGACTATAACATAAAAATCACAGGGTCTTATTTTGCAACATCGCACGCGGCACGGTAAAGGAGCTGTAGATGGCGTCGGTGCAGTTGCAAAGAAAATGGTATCGCTAGCTGTGCTTCAACGCTCTGCAACCATTAATTCAGCATCAGATTTTGCCATGTGTGCAGAAAAAGTTCTTAAGAAAATAAAAGTAATTTATTCTCCTGAAGGTGAAATTTCAAAAGAAGTTGTGAAAATGCTCGATGCACGCTGGGACAAAGTCAAATCAGTACCAAATATACAATATGTAGATAATTTTGTTGCGACTAATGTAGGAACAATTGATGTAGCACTGAAAAAAGAAAGTGCACACAACAGAATTTGTTTGAAATTAATAATTCCAGATTAGAGATGAAATTTATTTGATTAATCTGATATTTAATATGTAATGATATGTAATATGTAATATGTAATGATATGTAATACGTTTATGTATTAAATAATATGTAATTATAATATGTTAATTACCTTTTTATAGTATGTTAATTAAAAATTGATCTGTTGTGTCTATTTCACTGGCCATACATGTCACACCCGCAACGAAAATTTTGAATATTTCCTACACAAGCAAGAATTGAGTTAGTAATTTAATTTTTTCATAGATTAATTGTTTAAGTAATAAGTATAGTAATCTATGCAACACATAAAACCTATAATTCAAGTTTTGATAAAAAAATTTTTATCTGTGGAATTCAACTCCGAATGATAGTATTTTAAATGCTTGTTGTAAGAAATTTCAAAATATTAACTAATCTTGGTTTGGTGTTTACATAAAAATGAAAAACAGGTCAAATCAATTCTAATTTCAAAAGTCAGCATAGACACAAACCTTATATACCATAAATTGACATCTTTCTTTTAGATTTTGTACTAAACTAAATTTGCATAATGCAATGTCGGTTTGGTATTTTCTTGAATCTTGATTGAATTTTTAAACAGATTAAAACAATTTTATTGTGTTAAAAAGCAAATTTATTAGGTTAAAACAAAAGGTACACGTTTGAAGCAAAATTGCATAATTTTTCTCGAATTTTATTTTTACATAAATATAAATACTAAAATAAATATTTGCCAAATCCTGAATACTTTTTAAGGATAACGACATAAAACTGTGTTATTCGTACTATTAAAATGTGTTACAAAAATATAATATATTTTTTTTTATTTTCAAAATAATATTAAGTAAACTTAAATGAACCAAACAAATTTATTGCGAAGGCCAATTTATATTTTTAAAATCACAATCAAAAAAGTGCATGTAATTGATTGCGATTAATTTGTTTTACATAATTTGAAATTATTAAGTCAAGTAAAAAAAAAGTGAACTAATATACAATATTAGATTTGTATTTACGATCGTAAGGCTTGAAGACGGGTTTGCATCTCTTCCATGTCCTCTTCCTCTTCTTCTTCAACCGCCGGTTGTTCGGGTCTTTCAACTTTTGTTTCAGTTGGTGGTAATGGTGCTTCACCTAATTTACCTTCAGTTATTTCCCATAATACCTTATCAACCTCGCTTTGAGCTTCTTCTTCCATTTCTTCGGTATCTTCTAAACCTTCGAATGTTTCCTCCATCATTTCTTCTAAAATACCAGCTTTCATCATTTCGCGGGACATTTCACGCATTGTAGCAGCAACTTCAGGTAAACGGACTAATGCCTGCATTGCTTGCATAACTTCAGTTGATTTTTGTAATGATCCTGCTATTCTCAATGTAGCTGAAGTTTATAAAAATAATTAAAAACGTTTGTAACATATTTGTAAATCTGAAGAGTTACCTAATTGATTTTTCATTTGAAGCGAAACAGAGTTTAGATGAGCTTTACTTGTATATATTCTATTAATCGCCTTTCTTGATCGTATTAATTCTTTGGCAAGAATAACACAAGTATCTCGGTCATTTTTCTTAGCCGCTTCCTTCAACGTTCGTTTAACTTTTTCTTCTTCACGTTGAATACTACGTATCTGTCTATCCAATTGAGAGCCTTCTTTTCTTAATTTGTGTGTCCACTCATTAACCTTTAACAAGAACAAAAAGATAAGTTTAATTAGTAATTTATTTCAACTTGTTCAGATAAATTTTATATAAACAAATCAAACAACCATATCGTATTACTCATTTCCTTTACAAATATGTCTATGATTACCAATTCTTTTGGATTCCTCTCCTGAGATTTACCAAACAAGCCCATCATTAAATTTTAATATTTATTTTAATAAACGCAGAATTTTTATCAACAAAAACTGTTTCGATGTAATTTATGAGTCACTTTTTTATTGATATTTTATTTTTGACGTTTTGTAATGTCAAATTTATTTGCATAACTTGCATACAACTTTGTACGCAACTTTTCTCAGGGGTGCGTTTCGAAATTAACCACGGTTAACCATAAGGTAATAATGTCGCCAGTCATAGTTAAAATAGTGACGTCAAGTATTGAATTGAAACTTTTTGGTTAATTATGGAACGACATTTAGTAGAGTAAAGTTAACCACGGTTAACCATAGTTAATTTCGAAACGCACCCCAGCTTGTTGTTATTTTTTGAACTCATTGTTTTACAACCACTTGCGTTCTGAAGTGCTGACGGACGTGATTTTTTACAAACCTTTGTAAATTGACGACACTCCACTCTCGACTTCTAATATTGTTTGCATACAAGATATTAAATTGTAAAAACTCGCATACAACACAAATGATGTTCAACCCCTGAAATTGCACATTTCAAACGACACTGTAAAATTTATTCTAATTTTTTTTTTAGGTTATGTAAAAAAACTGTCAATTTTTACATTTATAACAATTTCATAAATGAAAATGTTTTTTTATTAAAATTTTAATTGTTCTAAAATGTTACAAAATTCACGTTATCTAAGATGTCTATGTTTGAGAACACAAAATTTATTTGTTACAAATCTATTAAGATATAATAATTTATTATCAAGTAATAAATGTAATATATTAAGAAATGTTTGTGGTGGTGGTGGCAGTGTTCGGGGTAAAAAAGATGATAGTTCTTTGTCGGCTTTATTTAAGCCGGTTCCTGTCAAACCAAGTCCCGATGATATTAATATAGGAGCGGAATTAACTGGTAGCTTAGATAAAGGCGAATTATTAAAAATATTAAATAAATTCACTCAAAAACGGGAAGTTAAAATATTATGTGTTGAAAATGGATTAGATTGTAAGTTTTTTTCTAAAACAAATAATTTTTCATTAAATTAAATTTATATTTTAGTATTCCTTCAACAACAGGCATTTGCTAGTTTTCGACGATATTGTATCGAAGCAGAAAACCTTCCTCCAGATCTTCATATAATTGTAAGTGATATATTACAAGGTGCCGGTCATGTTGATGATATTTTTCCTTATTTTATTCGACACGCTCGTAAAATGTTCCCACACCTAGAATGTATGGATGATTTAAAAAAAATATCAGATTTAAGAGAACCAGCAAATTGGTACACAAATGCTCGTGCAATTACTCGGAAAATTGTTTTTCATTCTGGACCAACTAATTCTGGTAAAACCTATCATGCGATGGAAAGATTTTTAAATGCCAAGTCTGGTGTTTACTGTGGTCCATTGAAATTATTAGCAACAGAAGTTTACAATAAAAGTAACGAAAAGGGAACACCTTGTGATTTAGTTACGGGTGAAGAGAGAAAATATGCGAATAAAGATGGAACCCCATCGTCTCATGTATCGTGCACAGTTGAAATGACATCGGTTAATCATCCATACGAAGTTGCTGTTATAGATGAAATACAATTATTACGTGATCCAGGACGGGGATGGGCATGGACTCGTGCTCTATTAGGTATAATTGCTGATGAAGTTCATGTTTGTGGAGAACCCGGTGCACTTAATTTATTGCAGAAAATATGTGAGACAACAGGGGAGGATATTGAAGTGAGAAGTTATGAAAGATTGACCAAATTAACAGTAGAAGATAGGGCATTAGTGAGTTTAGAAAATGTAGAACCAGGAGATTGTATTGTTTGTTTTAGTAAAAATGATATTTATTCTGTCTCCAGAGAAATTGAATCGAAGTAAGGAACCTTTTTTTTATTTATTTCTATGAATTAATTTTTTCTCGTTCAAGAGGAAAAGAAGTTGCGGTAATATATGGAGGATTACCACCTGGAACAAAATTAGCTCAAGCTGCCAAATTTAACGATGTTTTAAATAGTTGCAAGGTGATGGTTGCAACAGATGCGATTGGGATGGGATTGAACTTGTAAGCCTAAACTAATAATTTTAGTTTACAATAAAATCATTTTTAATTTGTTTTTAGGAGTATTCGTCGTATTATTTTTTATTCTTTGATAAAACCATCAGTCAATGAAAAAGGTGAAAAAGAAATGGATGTGATCTCTGTATCTCAAGCTTTACAAATAGCAGGACGTGCGGGACGATATGGTACCCAGTGGGAAAATGGATTTGTAACAACGTATCGTAGTGATGATCTATCAACATTAAAAAATCTACTATCCCAAACTCCGGAACCATTAACACAAGCAGGATTACATCCAACAGCCGATCAAATCGAGTTATACGCCTATCATTTACCAAACTCAACTCTTAGTAATTTAATGGATATATTTGTGTCTTTGAGCACAGTTGACGATTCATTATATTTTATGTGTAATACAGAAGATTTCAAATTTTTAGCTGAAATGATACAGCATGTCCCGCTTCCATTACGGGCACGTTATGTGTTTTGCTGTGCACCAATCAATCGAAAAATGCCGTTTGTGTGTTCAATGTTTTTGAAATTTGGTCGACAATATAGTCGAAACGAACCAATGACCTTTGATTGGTTGATGGGACATTGTGGCTTCCCGTTTACGTTACCAAAGACAATTATCGATTTAGTACATTTAGAATCTGTTTTTGATGTTATGGATTTATATTTATGGTTTAGTTATCGTTTTATGGATCTATTTCCAGATGCAATTCTAGTTCGAGACACACAAAAAGATTTAGACAACTTAATTCAACAAGGAGTTTTTCAAATAACAAGATTACTAAAAAATACAGATAGTATCACATCATCAAGTAGTGATTTTGATTTAGATACCAAAAGATCTTATTCATATCGAGGTGAGTTGTAAAATGACATTCTATTAATTTTTTTTTCATAAATTTTTAATTAATAGAACCTAGATTCGCGTCTCAAAATATAGCAAGAGGTCGGTTAACAGAAAGATTATTAGCACAAGGTTTACTTACACCAGGTATGCTGCAAGAACTGAAAAAAGAATGGACTCAACAAAGTTCGAATAGTAATAAATCAAATGAAGAAGATAATCCGAATACAAAGAAACCACCTAGAAGAAAACGAAAAACAAAATGAAATGAGGTTGTTGATGGCTTAGACTCGTAATACTGGTTGTTGAAAATGTCAATAAAATTATGTATATGAATCTTCTAGAGAACAGGGACAGCTATGTTATGATAAAATTTGTTTTATAAAAAAAATATCAGACTTATTTCATTTTTAAACTACCTTCATACAGTCCATACCTACATAATACATTTATATGTTTTTGTTTATAATCATCAAACTGTCTTTTCTTTAGATCTATTGTGCTAACGTTTGATTTTAATTGAATATTTTTTGTTGGAATAAAACTTGCAAAATACCTAAGGGGTTAACCTATACTCATAGAAGTTCAAAAAATTGAATTGTCTTAAATCTTCGCAAATAACATTTAAGCTGAAAGAGGAAACCGAAACATGTACTGCGCTGAAGTTTGAACTACCTCGAATAACGGGTCTAAGTCCTAAGATGTTTTGTATAAAAAAAAAGATCGCTCAAATTTTGAGGATTTATGGCCAGTTTTATATAGTAATCGTGTGATTATGACTAATTTTGATTACATGAATGTTCAGAGTTTTCTTCCAGCATATTTTTTCTAATTTCTTTTGAACAAAATTTTTGAAAATTTCGCATGGGTTTCTGGTGTTTGCTAACAGGTGGGGATTGCTGGGAGTGGGTAGCGGACAACGTTGTACGATCGTATAAAGTCTAAATAATCAATAAGGGTGCCCGAACCAAATCATTGTCCTCCCTCCCAATCCTGATAACTATTTCTTTCTCATTCCTCTCCCTTAACCCAAGCATAGGTGAGATACATTTGCTAAGGGCTGTGTGGTCAAGGGGATGCTTGGCCGTTAGGACAGAACTCTGGAGAGCCCTCTGCCTGGTTGTGGTGGGCGAGTTTACTTCCTTATTTCGATTACCTATTCTATGGATAGCAATAAAATCTTAGATGAGAGCGATGCTTTTCCAAACGCATCACATAAACTAACAACAAAACTGTTCACACTGTCTTACACTAGGATCATGCTTGATTTATCAGCTTCTTCTAAGTCAGGCAGTGTACATGCCATACCATCTTGCACCTAATCTAAGTTGCGTTCAGATTAATCTGCTCAGTTCTAAAATGGTCTCATATAATTTATTGTGGTTAACACTATAAACATGCCTAACTTGGAATAAAAAAAACTCTAGCCAGCACGCCTATCAGAGAGGGAAATCTACTGAAACGGTGTTGCACAAATCGGTGAAAGAAACTGATAGCACCCTAAACTACAAATAGGTAATTGCATGTACATTTTTTTGGACACACAATGTCCATTGGACACACAATGCCCTTCTACAATGCCCATTTTATAACTATAATTAGAATGACCACAAAGAAAAATAGAAACATGCATATAGTTGCGTGGATTATGAAAATGCTACGGAGTCCGGATAAACTCCTATACAAACTAAATAATTCTGGTTGCAATACTGTAGGCTATGCCGACGATTTGTAAGTCATAGTCA
The DNA here is from genome assembly GCA_963693315.1 of Diogma glabrata. Classification (NCBI taxonomy): domain Eukaryota; kingdom Metazoa; phylum Arthropoda; class Insecta; order Diptera; family Cylindrotomidae; genus Diogma; species Diogma glabrata. Next base: position 348,286,420 of record OY856187.1, read on the forward strand.
CACGGAAACATGACTCTATTGATGTTGGTCGAACCCAGACAGCTCTCAATCTTGTATCAAACTAGTGCAACAGATTGGGACTGTCTATCAACGCAAACAACAAGTACTATTCAATATTGTTCATTAATAACCAACTTACCTGAACTCACAGCTGAAATATGTCTGGGACATGATAAACAAAGTTTTTTTCACTTGCAGAAAATTCACATATATCTATGACCTTCGTGTGATGTCATATTCACGTCTTGTGTTCACTGGGTTACAAATATTTTAATGAGACTATTCGTAAATTGGGAATTGATTCGCAATTCCTTGTTGGTCAGTCCAGTAAATGACGGTAAAAATAGTAGGGAACCTCCGAATTCTTTGAAGTTGCATCGATTTGCCCGAAAATTTGGAATAAAACTCAACTTATCCTCCACTTCAAAATGTACTGTATGCCAATATGCGCTTTTTATTTTTAGGGGTAAAAACTACCCCTAGGGTGCTTATTGTCAAAACAAATTAAACTACATACTAAATCTTAACATATCGAAATAAAGCTCACATGAGCTTTGAATAAAAGTTGTTACAAATTATGAAATATTATTTAAGACCTTTAATAATATCTCAACCCTTAAAAGCTACCCCATATTATGATTACTTTAAATAAAGTTATTTAAAGGGGACGAATTTATTTTTTTTTCATTTTTCAATAAATTTAAATGTTTTTCACAATATTTAGAACATTGAATCTTCATGAGAACTACCGTAACTGCAATCTCCTCCTCTCCTTGATCTAAAATTTTAGCACTCTTGTGTCAGTTTTCACCGGAGCAACCACTACAAATTACGTTGCAAAATAAACTTACAGAAAACCATTTTTAGAAGGTTTTCCACAGTTATTTTTGCATTGTGATGGGTTGTAAAGATAATTCTTATTTCGTTTGCAGGGTGCACAAAAAAGCTGTGTTGTTCATTGTGCATCTCATAGTCTCATTCTTGCAATTTTTTAATGCCTGCAATCTTTTATTTATTCGAAATTGTATGGAATCACTTCAACGTGTATAAAATTTCTTCAACCCATTAAAACGCCAAGCAGTTCTAACAGATTCAATTGATGAATGACTACCTGAACAATCAGCAACACGCTTTAAACAATTGTGTCCAACTAAATGGGTACAACATCATGAGTCAGCGTTAGTATTTTCAGAACTTCATAAAAGGATTATAGGTGCAATGGACAGAATTTCTGAGTGGAACGATACGATAACTTCTTATTCAGCAATTCAGCTATTTTGTGTTGTAAGAGGTATAGGGGCACAAATATCGCTACATATCATTCCAAAATGTTTGCTATAACACTGTTGCTGAGTAAACTGCTACAAACAGTCAATTTAGATCTAGCTGCTGCATCAGGATTAGCAGAAAATGTTGAAAGTTTGCATAGTAGAATTGAAAATAACACTGACACGGAGCTCATCAATGCCAATTTTTGTGATGTTAGGAAGATTTGCTTCGGCTTACTGAGAGACAAGCAAATCGCTAAAACGTTGTGGGAGAGACGACTGAAAAGTACAATCGTATCGCAATCTTCGTTCCTTTTCTGGATTCCGTCAGGATGCAAATTCACGATCGGTTGTTAAAACATAAAATTTTTGAAAGTTTAAATTTTTTTTTTGCCAAATGAGTAAAATTTGACGTTGAAACACGAAAAGTGTGCGCGAATACTTTTAGTAAAATAAACCAACATCACCAACTGCAACGCATATGAAATAAACAATGCACTCGCTACTGACAGCCAGTAATGCATTAATGTTCGAGTACTGGCAACCATAACTGGCCCATCAGCATAATTTTACTGGATGATAACTTCGGATAATAAATGGCTGACATTATGGCCAGAGAACAAAAATAGCAATGACCCATACAAGGTTGTACATGGCCCATGCAGCTGGACCAATGTACCAATGATGATGACGAGTTATTGCAGCAATGGCCGATTACTAGCAATCAAGACTAGGCCACTAAAACTATAATATATTATCATATGTATAAATTTAAATAAATTAAATACAAAATAATTAAAATAAAATAATAATGTTCAATGAAATAAAATATATAAAAAATAAAAACTTATACCGACCTTATCATTATTCAGCCAAACTATATATTTCTAAAATGCATATTACTCTAGCGAATTTTAACCAAATGACGGTCAAAAAATATTACAAATTGCCTTATTATATCTTGATCTGGCCCGGATCGTAGAAGGGGATGTCTGCTAATATACTAGTCGGGAGATAGTTACCGTTAGTAATGGCCGTGTACTGGCAACCATGACTGGGCCATGAACATAATTTTACTGAATGATAACTTCATTTTTGTGTGAATCGTAATGATGAATGGTTTTAGTTCATCGCCCAGAGACAAAAGCTAGCAATATCTCATTAATGGGAATTAGTGACAGTATTTCAGTGTGGCAAACCTTGCTTGGAATGCCACTAGCTGAATTATTAGCAACCCCATTTTAGTTTTGTTCGTTAAATTTTTAAAATAATTTTAGTATTAGCCTATGTAAAAACAATATATTTAGACAGATACTTTGATATCAGGATAGATATTGGTCAGATACCGTATTAAGCTATGTATGGTCACTGCAACAATTCCAGTATCTGTAATACAGATGTTTCTCGAACCAAGGTCATACAGAATAAACGATTCGAAGTCTTAGACACCATAACAACATTCAAAGCTGAAATTTTTACCATTAGCAGTTACTCTGCTATGTGCTGGAAGAAGATACCACACTATTGAAATATATTGTTACGATTACAGAAAAATCTAGACGATTACAGAAAAATCTAGACGATTATGGTCACTTCTAGGAAAATCAAATTAACAAAATACTACAACAGATTAATGAAATGAATATTGTTGTTGTTGTACATGTTCTTAGAATTAAGGTCTACACAAAACAAATGATTTTATGATTCAAATCAACGTAACGTAAAAGAATCGAATATTCTAATATTTTCTCAAGGTTTCTAAAAAGTGACCGCGAAATTTCTAGAGATTAAGCAGAATGTATATAAGGAAATTACCTCTTGTAGTTTTTAATTAGTTTTATTTTAAACCTGCGATAGTGAAGTTAAAATTATAAAAATGATCTTTAAATTAGTTTTTGTGTAAAGTTATAAGTGTAATAAAGTTATAAGTGTTATTGAGTAGAAATATTTTGTGTATTATTTTGAACGTGGTGTACTGGAAATTTCTACAATAAATCGTTGGAGTTTCTGAAGCTGTTGAAGGAATATTCTAGTTAGGAATATTGTTTGCTGCATTGTTTCACTGTTGTTGTGGAACAATAGAGGAGTTGAAGACTTAACAAAACCTGGTGTTTCTGCTTACTAATCAGTGATCGAACTCAGGAAGAGATTGGGGATTGCGTTTATCGAATTGTGAGGTAGGCCAATTCGAAGTAGGTTAGAAAAACGTAACAATATATTATCCCTGACATGGATTGAACGATAGAATATATACAGATAAACGAGTACTTAATCAACTATATACGATTTCTTGTAAAGTCACTAGAAGAATTCGTGATATTCGGTCACGATGACATTACATTCGGTTGTTGTGTCTTCAATTTGGTTGTTGTTCTTACAAATTTGATTTTTGAAGATAACACAACCGAATTTAAGGTTATTGTAACAGGAAAAATTCAGTTGGCACAAAATAGGTTGTAGTAACCGAATTTTTTCTTTCAGTGATATCAACAAAAAGTGAAATTAATGAATAAAAAAGAGTTTTACAATAAAACAAGAATTTCATAACAAAACGTTTGTTCTTGATCGTCCAACTCAATGCATTCTTGGAGGCGTAGACTCAGACAACGATGATGTGATGAATCATTTAAGATTGGATACCAAATAAATTAGTGATAAAATGAGATAAATTTAAGCTGATTGGATTTCAGTTTTTAGTGCCCGAACCAATAACCTACCGATTAATAAAATTCACTTTCACTTGAAATTTATAATCTAAATTGGCTAATCCATATTATATACCACAACCCAATGAATTTCCATATATTTTGTCCCATTGATTTCACGATTATTCAATTCAAAATAAAAATATATGAAAGTATAAATATAGATATGAAATTTAAAAAAACTACAACCCTATGCTCGTGTTAATAGATCTAATTATAACTAAATTTGCACTCTAAATTATGGATCATCGGTTTGTTGTTTTGTTATTATGAAATTATAAGCATATGGTTGAACCGAATTTAATTTATTTATTAATGCCAGAGCCTAATA